>PVHX01009221.1:0-72185 GCA_004024805.1 Geosciurus inauris | reverse complement strand
TACATAAAACACAAAACAGGGCTGGGGATGTGGCTCAGTGGTCGAGTGCCCCTGAGTTCAATCCCCAGTACCAAAAAAAAGAAAAAGAAATGCCCCCTAAGTCGTCATCTTCTGATTTGATTCAAAATAGGTGAGGGTGAACATCTGTTTGGAATATATTAGCTCTCTGGTAATCAAGAGGAAAAGAAAAAGGGAAGCCTCGGTGAAAAACTTGTTTTCTAATGGGAAATACTCCGGGAAGCGCACAGATATATACTGTCAGCTTGCACTGAGGAAACTGTTGCTAAGAGTTGCAATTTGGGGAAAAAAACAATTTAAGTCCTTAGTTTAGCCCTTGGGAACCTAATCAATTATTCCTTTTCTATTCCAGTGCACAAAGAGTCCCTCGTAGACACGAATCAGGCTCAAGAGTTTAAAAACTATGTGTATCCAGGCCCGCGACACTTGGGCTGATAAGCCTTAATCAAGTTGATCTTTTCAACATTAAAAAAAATAATAACAGCCGGGCGTGGTGGCTCAAGCCTGTAATCCCAGCACTCAGGGAGGCCGAGACAGGAGAATCGCGAGTTCAAAGCCAGCCTCAGCAACAGCGAGGTGCTAAGCAACTCAGTGAGACCCTGTCTCTACATAAAACACAAAATAGGGCTGGGGATGTGGCTCAGTGGTCGAGTACCCCTGAGTTCAATCCCCAGTACCAAAAAAAAAAATAATAATAATAATAATAATAATAATAACAAAAAACGAAGGAAAAACCTCCAGGGGGCTGGGATGGGGCTCAGTGGCAGAGGCTTACCTAGCAGGTGAGGCCGTGGGTTCGGTTCTCAGCACCACCAATAAAAAATAACTGTCCAGGGCTGGGGTTGTGGCGCAGTGGTAGCGTGCTCGCCTAGCACGCGGGAGGTACTGGGTTCGATCCTCAGCACCACATAAAAATAAAGATATTCTGTCTGCCTACAACTAAAAACTAAATATTAAAAAAAAAACTGTCCATAGACAACTTAGAACAATTTTTTAAATAAATAAATGTTATTCTTTAAAAAAAAAAACAGGAGCTGGGGATACACCTCATACTCTTTTTTCTTCCTTTTTAATTTTAAACCCCAAGCCTTACACTCGGGGCGCACTGCTTGGGCAGAAGGGTTACAAAGTTGCTCATTTAAACCCAACGATCACCCCGCTGCCAACGAGCCCGGGTGGGGTTTCCGAAAAGTGGGTCAAACAACAAGGCGGGACGGGACCGCTCATGGCCGGGGACCGCGCACACTCGTCCTGGTCCTGCGCTCAAGACGACACCGGGTCGGGGCCTCCGGAGTGACGCGCGCTCGGTGAAGTCACAACGCCCCGCCGCCCGCCTGGGCCCCGGCCATGTGCTCGGCACGCGCCGCGCGCGCCCCAGCGACCCCCGAGCCCGGAGCCGAGCGCGGCGGCCGCGCTGCGGCTTCCCCGCGAGGGACGCGTCTGGACGGAGCCTCGGCCGATGCGACCTGGCGTCCCGCGTGTCACCTCCGTCCCTTTGGTCCCCTTGAGGCGGCTTGGCAGCCTCAGCAAAAAAAAAATATATACATATTTCCTGGTTTTCCCCCCCGCTGGTAACGGCTC
The DNA here is from genome assembly GCA_004024805.1 of Geosciurus inauris. Taxonomy (NCBI): domain Eukaryota; kingdom Metazoa; phylum Chordata; class Mammalia; order Rodentia; family Sciuridae; genus Geosciurus; species Geosciurus inauris. Next base: position 70,586 of record PVHX01009221.1, on the reverse strand, counting down.
CCTGCGGGGAGAAGTCTCGCAGGTGCCGGAAAAAGTGGGCGCTTCGCATCGGAGCCCCCGACCCGCCGCTCGGGAGCATTTTCAACGATTTTTTTTAAAAAACCCAACCGCCGGGAGGCGAGCGGCGAATGCGTCGCCAGGGCTCCCGGCCGTGCCAGCGCGGCGACCCGCCTGCCCTCCGCAGGTCCCCACGCCGCGGGCACATGGCCCGCCGAGCCCGGCCTGCCCCGCCCGCCGCCGCCCTCCCGGAAGTTCCCGCCAAGGCGGCCCCCCGGCCCCGCGGCCCGACCGCGCGAAGGTTCCGGATCGCGGCTCCAAGGGCACCCGGGCCAACGCCGCCGCCGGACGCTGAGGCCTAGGGCGCGGCCTGGGCGCCGGGAGACACCGCAGCCCCTCGGCCCGGACCCCACGGAGGACGGAAGGGCGCCCGGCCGCGCCGCGCCGGAAAGCCGGGCCCCGAGCGGCGGCCGCAGCCGAGCCGCCCGCCTGACGCAGCAGCCGCGGCGCAGGCCCAAGTGCGGCCGCCATCGCCGCCTCACCGCTCGCTCCCCGCGTCCGTCGCCGCCTCGGCCACCGGACCCACCCCCGCGGCTTCCCCCGAGCCCGGCCGTGCCCCGCCGCCCTCACCTCTCGGCGTCGGAGCGGGCCCGCGGCGGCGGAGACTCGGACGCAGGCCCGGAGGAGGCGGCTCGCAAGGCAGCGGCTGTTTATTTTCAGGGTCCTTTGCCTGCGCCACACGCGGGTCTGCACACGGCCCCACACACGCCGCTGCGCACGGCTCGCCTCCGCCTCGCCCACGCGGCCAATCAGAGCGCGGGGCTCGGCCGGCCAATCAGGAACGCCCGCGGGGAAGGACGCCCTGCACGAGCGCGGCGCGACGCGGGTTGGCGGCTCCGCGCGCCGCGGCTCTTCCCGTCGTGCCCCGCGCGCGGCCTTTCCCGCCCCGCTCCCCGCCCGGTATCCTGCCGGCCTTGGCGGCCCGGGTCGCGGCCCCGGGCTGTCACCCGGCCTGCCGCGCAGTGACTCCAGCTGCGTGGAACTGGGGAGAACTCTGTCCCCTGCTCGGCCCCCCAGGCGCCTGGGTTTCAGGACGGGGCGGATTGATGGGCCCTGAACTTTGAAATAATTATAATTATTAATTGTTAATCATTATTATTATTAATTCGAGCCCAGGGTGCTTAACCCCTCAGCCCCCTCCAGCCCTTTTTATATTTTATTGAGAGTCAGGGTCTCGCTGAGTTGATTAGCACCTCGCCATTGCTGAGGCTGGCCTCCATCTCTTGATCCTCCTGCCTCAGCCTCCTGAGCCCCTGGGATGACAGGTGTGCGCCACCGAATCTGGCTTTTTTTTTTTTTCCTTTCTCTCCTTTGAGACTAGAGTCTCTAAATCTGCAAGGCCACCCTTGAACTTGGGATCCTCCCGCCCGCTTCCCCAGCAGGTGGTCTTACAGGCCCAGGCCCCTGCACCCCGCTGAGGTTGGTTTTTCCCTGCATCCTGGGCGGGGTCCAGAAGACCTCGCCGGTCTCACGCCCGGGCTGATGTTCCCTCCCAAGTCACAGCTCCTGGTGAGGGTGAAGAGAAGAGGACGGTGACTCCTGTCCCCTCGGATTGGGGAGTAAGAGAGGGCAGAGACCGTTTGACTTGGGCTATCACGTTCAAGAATGGCCTTTACTTTCCTTGTTTCATTTTGGTACTGGGGATTGAACCCAGAGGGCTTTATCAATAAGCCGCATCCCCAGAATTCTTGTTGTTTTTTTTCCTTTGAGATAGGGTTTCACAAAGTTGCAGAGGCTAGCCTCCAACTCGCAATCCTCCTGCATCGGCCTCCCAAGTCACTAAGATTACAAATGTGTACCACTGCACCTTGTTAGGAATGGCCTTGGAGTTGGTATTTTCTCAAAAAAAAAAAAAACACAAAAAGTATGTATACTGACATATTATCAAGGAAGAATCTGAAAGGTTTTCCTGTAATTGAAATTCATTTTAGGCCCTGGGTTTCATCGCCAGCACCTAAAAAAAAAATTCGGTATAAAGTAAAACATTCTAGAACTTTATGTCCCATTTTGGGATGGCTTTTATTAGAAGCAAGAAAGAAATGGAAGGTTCTCAACCTTCTTGAGCTCCAAAAACTACCAAAATGACTGTAGTCTCCTGCAAAATAGTGTCCATTCCGTGTTTTGGCTGGTGTTCCCAACAGTGGAGGTTTTATTTTATTTTTATTTTTTTGTTTTCTTTTTTTTAGTACCAGGCACTGTGCCCAGGCGTGCTTAACCACGGAGCCACCTCCCCAGCCCTTTTTTATATTTTATTTAGAGACAGGGTCTCATTGTGTTGCGTAGGGCCTCACTAAATTGCTGAGGCTGGCCTCCAACTTGTGATCCTCCAAGCCTCTGGGATGACAGGTGTGCACCACCACGCCCAACTCGGAGTCTTTATTTCTTTCTCGATTACCTTTTTCTTTGACGTTGAGGCACAAACCTATTAAATGAGAACAGGGACAAATTGTCCTTGTTCCTTACGTGAGTTCTGTCGGTTGCTCTGTGGATTTGAATTATTCTATTGTCCCTGATGTCCTCCCAGTGGATTCTCCAAAATCCCAAAGGATAAATAGTTAAGAGGGCTAAGGATTTGTTCCCGGGCCTGGTGGCGCACGCCTGTCATCTCAGCCACTCAGGAGGCTGAGGCAGGAGGATCGCAAGTTGGAGGCCAGCCTGGGTACTTTACTGAGACTCACTCAAAATAAAAAATAGAAAGGACCAGGGATCTGGCTCAATGGTCAGCCATCACTAGTTAATCTCAAGGGCTGAGCCAGGCATTAAACCCCGGTTTGGATGGTTCGTGCTTAGTCACTGCGAAGCACTTGTGAACAGAGGGCAAAGATCGAGCCCATAAAAGGTAACGAGCCACCGTGTGGCTCAATGATATTTTAAAACTTTGTTTTTAAACCACAGCAATCGAAAGAGAAAACTGCTTTTAAAGTCAGGATGCAAAGGCCACAGGTTCAATCAGGTTGAATAAATGCCTCCCCGTGTATTTATTGAGCCTTAACGGCAGCGTTAGCAAGAACAAAATGGTATTTTATATTTAGATAGTTGTCTTGTCAAGAGGCTTGTGCAGCTTTATGGGTTTATAGATCTGCCCTCCCCAATCTGATTAATCTTTATAATATCTCAAGGCAAAGGTGATCACAGACGCTTAAGTGGCTTCTGAGGTTCTAGCGATGAGTAAGTGAAAAGTGGAGGCTGAGTACAAAGTCCAGCTGGCGAGGCTGCGCACCACGCCAGGACAAGGTAAAATTGTCAAGGGAACCATAAATATGGCTTCTTTTTTCTTTCTTTTCTTTTCTTTTTTTTTTACTAGGGGTTGAACTTGGGCACTTAACCCCTGAGCCCCCCTCCCCAGCCCTTTTGATATTTTATTTAGACACAGGGTCTCACCAAGTTGCTTAGGGCCTCGCTAAGTTGCTGAGGCTGGCCTCCAACTGGCGATCCTCCTGCCTCAGCCTCCCGAGCTGCTGGGATGACAGGTGTGTGCCACCAGGCCTGGCCAAAACATGGTTGTGATATTAATGTTTTTTTAAAAACAGCTGAAGGAATTGAGCGTGAGTGTGACGTGGAGGGACCAATGTTCTTCTATTAGGTTTTGAAAGACTGAGCAGAAAAATGGAAACACAAAGTGGTATTTAGGGCTTGGTGCTGGGGGTTGTGACAGCTCACGGCCCCTCTCCACCTGGCGTCCAGCTGTGATGACTGTTATCAATACAGCCACAGTGGTCTTGAGGAATTATGAGCATCCGCAGAGAAGGTCTATGACGGAATTTAAGTGTGGCTCTGGCACTACCTGGATGTCCCCTCGGGCACAGATACTTCACTAGGGATGTTTAAAAATGAAGAAAAAAGCCAGGCACCGTGGTACCTACCTGTCATCCCTGCAGCTTGGGAGGCTGAGGCAGGAGGATCGCCACTTGGAGGCCAGCCTCAACCACTTAGGGAGGCCCTGAACAACTCAGTGAGATCCTGTCTCTAAATAAAATCTAAAAAGGGCTGGGGAGGGGGCTCAGTGGTGAAGCACCCCTGGGTTTGATTCCTGACACCGAAAAAAAATAAAAGCCCTAAATATATAATAAGTTTTGGAAGAGGGACCAACTGAAACGCTACGATTCAGCATGATTCAGGATTCCACGAAATGGGGACCAGCCGTACCTGCCAAAGGAAGCCTTTACTTCTGTTGAGACTGCACAGCTCACGCCTTCGCTTCCGCTGGTAAATTGAGGTGGTAGGTAAGTCTTTCCCGGTCTTGTTTTCACTCCCAGGAGGGAAATGGCGCTCGGGGACTTGACTTGGCTACACTGAGAAGAATAAGTCGATGTTTTCGCCTCGCATGTCTGCTTCTGAAGCAGGAACCACTTACTAAGCTAAATCCTGAACCAAGGACTCAGCAATGAATAGCTGATCATTTAATATTGCAAATAGAAACCTCCTATAACCATACCTGGCTGGGCACAGTGGCACACGCCTGTCATCCCAGCAGCTTCAGAGGCTGAGGCAGGAGGATCCCAAGTTGGAGGCCAGCCTCAGCAAGTTGGTGAGGCCCTAAGCAACTCAGCAAGACCCTGTCTCTAAATAAAATCTAAAAAGGGCTGGGGAGGGGGCTCAGGGCTTAAGCACCCCTGGGTCCAATCCTTGGTACCAAAAAAAAAAAAGAAAAGAAAAGAAAATACCTGGCAGAATGTAATTAGTATGAAAGTGTTATTTGCTCATATTATTTGCTCGTATTATTATTTATTGAGGGCTCACCATGTGCCAAGCTGTTTTTATAACCTCTTCATAAGTTTTCACAAAATTGCCTGTGAGTAAGTACTTTTATTACCCCCTGAGGAAAAGGTTCAGAGTCTCAAGCAACGTGGCCAAGGTCAGAGAGGGCAGTGACAGCAGCCTTCAGCCCAGCAGCTCTCGGGCTCACCGCACGCGGCTGGTGTCTCAGAATTTAGTAAGACCCAAATCTCAAAACTTTGCTCAAAGAGTTAAATAATCAGTGTGCGTCTTGGGGTTTTTTTCTGTTTTTTGGTTTTCGTTTTTTTGGTACCAGGGATGGAATCCAGGAGTCCTTAACCACTGAGCCACATCCCCAGGCCTTTTTATATCTTATTTAGAGAAATAATCTTGCTAAATTGCTGAGGCTGAGCCGGGCGCGGTGATGCACACCTGTAATCCCAGCACTTAGGGAGGCTGAGGCAGGAGGATCACAAGTTCAAAGCCAGCCTCAGCAACGGCAAGGTGCTAAGCGACTCAGTGAGACCCTGTCTCTACAAAAAACACAAAATAGGGCTGGCTCAAGTACCAAAAAAAAATTGCTGAGGCTGGCCTCCAATTTGCAATCCTCCTGCCCCAACCTCCCAAGTGGTTCAGTTTTAATAGGGCAGGACTGGAGGTCAAAGAAGGATTAGAATGAACCAAAAAATCATAACTTTTTTTTTTGGTAACATAGATTGAACCCAGGGGTACTTAACCATTGAACCACATCTCCAGCTCTTTTTATTTTTTATGATTTTTAAATTCTTTTTGTGGTACTGGGGATCAAACCCAGGGGGGGCTTTACCACTGGGGAGCTACATCCTCAGACCTCTTATTTATTTATTTATTTTTATTTTATTTTATTTGAGGGGGTACTGGGGATTGAACCCAGGGGCACTTGACCACTGAGCCACATCCCCAGCCCTGTTTTGTGTTTTATGTAGAGACAGGGTCTCACTGAGTTGCTTAGCGCCTCGCCGTTGCTGAGGCTGGCTTTGAACTTGCGATCCTCCTGCCTCAGCCTCCCTAAGTGCTGGGATTACAGGCGTGCACCACCGCACTGGCCCCAGCCCTTTTTTATTAATTTACTTTTTTTATTTTGAGTCAGAGTCTCACTTAAGTACAGAGGCTGTCTTTGAACTTGCGATCCTCCTGCCTCAGCGTCCCAAGTATCAGGGATGACAGGCCTGGTCCACCCACCCCAGCTCTGACTGCTGTTTCTCCAGCTGCTGTCAAGTTTAGGAATTAACCAAGAGTATCTGCACCTGAGACAGTGGGCCCACTCTCATAATCCCAGTGACTTGGGAGGCTGAGGCAGGAGGATCCCAACTTGGAGGCCAGCCTTGACTACTTCGTGAGACACTGTCTCCAAATGATAAGGGCTGGTGGGTAGCTCCGTGGTAGAGCACCCCTGGGCTCCATCCTCAGTACTTTTTTTTAAAAAAGCTCTTAATTTTGGAGGCCTTCAGACACAGTGGCCTCATGTGCCCGGGCCTGCCCGCATCTGGCCCCAGTGGAGGATCCTGACTCCCCTTCAGCCAGCCCCGCGGAAGGCGCATCCTGCAGTGCACCCACCGTGGCTTTGGAAGGGGACCTGGCTTTGGAGAGGGCCGGCCAGTGTGACGGCAGGTGACAAGCTTCCCTCTTCTCTGGCTCTGCGGCTGCTGCTTTCTTCCTCAATGAAGGCTCAGCCCAGCATCCCGCAGGCCGGAGGAGCAGGCCGTGAACTGCACAAGCCGGAGCTGGGGCACTGCCCTGCGGAGCCCGTGATCGTCCTTGTGCTGGGCACTGAGGGCCCCACTGCGGCGCGGTGCCACCAGGAGACTCTGCAGAGCTGACCTCACGGCTGGAGATTTCACCCTCGTTCATTCCTTTACGGAACACAGAGCCCCAAATGGCCTCGGTGAGCTTATTTTTTATTATTTTGGGGGGCAGGGGGTACCAGTGATTGATCTCAAAGGCACTCGACCACCGAGCCATCTCCCCAGCCCTTTTTATGTTTTATTGAGAGACAGGGTCTCACTGAGTTGCTTGGGGCCTTGCTTTTTCTTAGGCTGGCCTCCAACTTGCAATCCTCCTGCCTCAGCCTCCCGAGCTGCTGGGATTACAGGTGTGTGCAAACACGCCCAGATTATTTATATTTATTTGTTTATTTTATTTTGTGGTGCTGGGGATTGAACCCAGGGCCTTGTGTATGCAAGGCAAGCTCTCTGCCAACTGAGCTACATACCGAGCCCCATTTTTAATTAATTTATTTTTTTTTTGGTACCAGGCATTGAACTCAGGGGCACTCAACCACTGAGCCACATTCCCAGCCCTATTTTGTGTTTTATGTAGAGACAGGGTCTCACTGAGTTACTTAGGGCCTTGCTGTTGCTGAGGCTGGCCTCCAACATGCAGTCCTCCTGCCTCAGCCTCCCAAAGTCCTGGGATTACAGGTGTGCACCACCGCACTTGGCCTCTCTCTCTCCTTTTTTCCGCCCACTTTTCTATGTTATTGTATAAACAACAGTGTAGCCAGATGATATGGTAGATACTATAATCCAAGCAACTTGGGAGGCTGAGGCAGGAGGATTGCAAGTTGGAGGCCAGCCTCAGGAGCTTAGTGAGACCCTCATCAATTGACAGAGACCCTGTCTCAAAATTTTAAAAAGGAGCTGGGGATGTGCTCAGGGTACAGTGCCCCTGGGTTCCACCCCCAGTACCAAACCAAAACACAACCCAGAACATAAAACCTTCTAGTTTAGATCCACAACAGAGGGAAAGAGGCCAAAAATTAAAATCACAGGAATCCTGAAAGCAAAATGTGCCTCGCGATGATTCCACGTTGCAGCCCTGCAAGGTCAGGGCAGGCGAGGTCTCGCTGACGTCCACAGTCCTGTGCGAGGAGTGCGCAGACATCTGCTCCGCCCGGGCTTCACACCTGAGGTTGCCCAACTGCCTCGACTGCCCGGGACGCCAGCGCTCATTTAATTGCACCTGAGAGAAGCTGAACAAGCCACTGGCTACAGGCTTTTCCTGTTTCTTAGGTCCCTTCCGACCTCCTTTTGCTGGTGACAGCACTTGCTTTGGCTAACCCTTTGCAGTGATGCAGCAAACAGGGTCTGGAACTCTCCAGAACTGGTGCTCAGAAAGTTGGTACTTACCAGAGGATTGTGAGCTCAGTATCATGTACATAAGAAAATAAAATAAGCCGGGCGCGGTGGCTCACGCTTGTAATCCCAGCACTTAGGGAGGCTGAGACAGGAGAATCGCGAGTTCAAAGCCAGCCTCAGCAATGGCGAGGCACTAAGCAACTCAGTGAGACCCTATCTCTACATAAAACACAAAGTAGGGCTGGGGATGTGGCTCAGTGGTCGAGTGCCCCTGAGTTCAATCCCCGGTACCAAAAAAAAAAAAAAAAAAAAGAAAAGAAAATATTGTGGTTATATTACCAGGGGGCTGAACCACGGAGCCACCTCCTCAGCCCTTCGTAGACCTTATTTAGAGACGGGGTCTCCCTGAGTTGCTTAGGGCCTCACTTTTGCTGAGGCTGGCCTCCACCTTCGATCCTCCTGCCTCAGCCTCCCAAGCTGCTGGGTATGACAGGCGTGTGCCACCGCACCCGGCTTCTTTCTGGATTTCTATCCCTTCATTTTGCTGCAAATTAAAACCACACAAATCAGCCCTGACTTTGCAGGCAGACAGGCCAAGGCCACCTAAAAGCATTCATAGACCCCGCTGAGCATCTGGCACGGCCTGTGCATTGCTGGTCCCTGGCCACGGTCCCCAGACGCCACCTTGCAAGGATGATGGTTTCAGCCAGGAGCTCAAAGCGCTCTCCAGTGACCGCAGCTGAGAAGTCAGAGGATGTTATTTAGCATTTTTTGCCAAAAGACAATCTAAATGGTGCTGAATCAGAGGAACTCGAAGCGCCGTTTGCTTTTGGATATTTGGCTTTATCCGGCACACTCTCAGATAATCAGGCCGAGTTCTGGAAGCGCGTTTCTGAGAAATAAATTTGAGTGAGTCGGCAAAGTCCTTATGCAAAATATCTCCAGCCTCCCGGGCCAGGACAAGCCAACTCAATATAAATCATGGATTTTATTACATCACGTGAATCTTTTAAAAAGTATGTATTAATTGGTAACAGGAAATACGTAGTCTATAGGAAAATGGCAATATATAAAAATTTTTGCTTGATCTTATACTCTGTATATATACATATGCATCACTTATATTTTAGGTACATATATATTTTTTCCCACTGAGGATTAAACCCAGTGGTGTTTAACCACTGAGCCACATCCCCAGCCCTGTTTTGTGTTTTATTTAGAGACAAGGTCTCACTGAGTTGCTTCAGACCTTGCTTTTGCTGAGGCTGGCCTCCAACTTGCGGTCCTCCTGCCTCAGCCTCCCAAGCCTCTGGGATGACAGGCGTGCAGCACTGCACCCAGCCAACATCACGTCTTTGATGTGTATCTAAGCCGTCCTATAAATAGGCATTTGACACGCATCATATAATATACAAAGAAATGTCTTATTCAACAATTATTTTTGGTGGAAAGGAACCAAACACTCCAAACGGTCACCTTTTTCATACAATGGTGGCCACTTGCCTATGACATGGATTTTCTTGAGTATTGTTATAGTTTTTGCCATTTGAGAATCATTTCCTCTCATGTCAACTGTGATATCACCTTGGACAGTAGCAGGTCAGGGCGCCTTACACCTCCCTCCCTCCAGGGGGTTCTCATGGCGCCCTTCAGGCATCCTAACCCCACGTGTCTTTGAAAGACAACACAGCTGGGAGGCTGAGACAGGAGGATCGCAAGGTGGAGGCCAGCCTCAGCAAAAGCGAGGCCCCGAGCAGCTCAGTGAGACCCTGTCTCTCAATAAAACATAAAAAGGGCTGGGGAGGGGGCTCAGGGGTTAAGCACCCCGGGGTCCGATCCCTAGAACAACCACAGCATGATTCCACGTGTACCAGCTCCCTAGGAAAGGACAATGTTATAGAAAAGAGAAAGTGGCTTGGTAGCTGGGGACACAGCAGCTGCTGCTTGGAGGGTAGCACTTCTGTTTCAGATGATAGAAAAACGCTGGCACTGTAGTGGCCCTGGTTGTGCAATATTGTGATGAACGCAATATGCACACAAAGAAAAATGGCTGGAATGCCAAATTCTATGGCAAAATACTTGACATAAACCAAGACAAATCAGTGAGCCGTGGCGCGTGCTGTGACCCTGTTTCAGGTCCCCGGAGGCTCTGACCACCCCTCGTGGCTTTGGAACTGATGTGTTTTTCTTTCCCCGACCTGCTCCCCCCGATCTTTTCTCGGCACCACCTCTTTAGAAACCCTCGTTCCCCATGATGGGCAGAATCACCGCCGGTGGGGCAGGAGCCCCCTGTGTGTCTCCTTTGCCAGCAAAGCAAGAAACCTTCTTTTTCCTTTTTGTCAAAACCATGTCCTCATTATTGGTTTGGCATCAGGGGCAAGGACTGAGCTCTCGGCAACAATCCCAGCGACTCAGGAGGCTGAGGCAGGAGGATCGCAGGTTGGAGGCCAGCCTCAGCACCTAGTGAGGCCCTAAGCAACTCAGCGAGACTGTGTGTCTAAATAAAATAGAAGAAGGGCTGAGGAGGGGGCTCAGGGGTTAAGCACCCCTGGGTTCCATCCCTGGTACGACAAGAAGGAGATCCTTCAGTGACTCCACAGCTTTCCACACTGAAAACCCCACAACCCCGGGACCAGCTGGGCCTCCTTGCTGGCTCCTCTCCACCCTTCTGGACGCCTCTTCTGGGAGTCCCCTCCTCAGATCCCTGTGCAGCTCCTGGGCTGACCTGGGCTTCGGCCAGATTCCCCCAGGCTCAGCTCCAGGCCCTGTCCAGTTTCCTGTCTGAGAGCCTCTCCCTCCTGTGAGTAACCAGGCTCAGCCGCACCCGCCCGGCCTCCTGGGCCTCCGCCCTGAGTCATCTGGCTGGCCCAGAAGTTTCTGCTCAGTAATCGTTGGGACCAAGACAAAGAGGAGCAAGGGCCCACAAGGCAGGGGCCGGCCTCGGGAACGTGGGGCACTCTGCAGGAAGCCCCTGGGGTGGGCTCCTCGCCACCAGCCAACACCCTGAACATTCCCGCCACCATCTCTCTCTGGACCTGCTTCTCCTCCGCAAGAGGCCACTTGGGGGTCTCAAGGGTGTTTTCCATTCTGGGGTTTAAATAAAAACAACAAGAGACCCCACACGGGGGTGCTTGCATGTAATCCCTGCAAGTCTGGAGGCTGAGGCAGGAGGATCCCAAGTGGGACCCTCAGTAACATAGCGAGACCCTGTCTCAACATAAAAAGGGCGGGGAGGTGGCTCAGTAGTTAAACTCCCCTGGGTTCAATCCCTGGTACCAAAACAAATAAATGGCCTCCTGTGATATTTATTTATTTATCTATCTATCTATTTATTTTTGGAACCAAAAATAAAAGTTTCTTGGGAGAAAAAAAGTTCTCAGGAAGGTACCGGGGATGGGACCCTGGGGGTGCTCAACCGCTGAGCCACCTGCCCAGCCCTTTTTTTTTTTTATATTTATTTTTTAGTTGTAGGTGGACAGAATATCTTTATTTTATTTTTATGTGGTGCTGAGGATCGAACCCAGTGCCTCCCGCATGCTAGGCGAGCACGCTGCCACTGCGCCACAACCCCAGCCCCTTCCAGCCCTTTTTTAATATTTTATTTGAAACAGGGTCTTGCTGAGTTGCTCGGGGCCTTGCCAAATTGCTGAGGCTGGCCTCCACCTTGCGATCCTCCTGCCTCAGCCTCCTGAGCCGCTGGGATGACAGGTGTGCCCCACTACACCTGGCTTGAGAGAAAAATTTAAAAAATCCTTTGCCCGTAAAAATTTTAAAGTTCTGTTTTTGTTTTGCTTTTGGGTTTTTGCTGTTGTTGCCCTGGGGATGGGGCCCAGGCACACTTTGCCACTTGATAGGTGGCAGGTCGCCATGGAAGGCAGGCACATGAAGGTAAGGAGCTAATTCCATAGACTGGGCCTCCGTGCTGGCTGGCCTCATGCTTTGGCACATTTTATCTATCTATCTATTTATTTGTTGGTACCAGGGATTGAACTCAGGGGCACTCGACCACTGAGCCACATCCCCAGCCCTATTTTGTGTTTTATGTAGAGACAGGGTCTCACTGAGTTGCTTAGTGCCTCACCTTTGCTGAGGCTGGCTTTGAACTCCCGATCCTCCTGCCTCAGCCTCCCTAAGTGCTGGGATGACAGGCTTGCGCCACCACGCCCGGCTTCTATCCATTTATTTATTTTGGTCCTGGGAAGAGAACCCAGGGGGGCTTTATCACTGAGCCACATCCCCAGCCCTTCTTATTTTTAATTTTTGAGACAGGGTCTTTCTAAATTGCTGAGGGCCTCGCTCAATTGCTGAGGCTGGCCTTGAACTTTCAATCTCTGGCCTCAGCCTCCCAAGTTGCTGGTATCATAGGCAGAGGCCCCTGTGTCCAGCACTGTAGGATTTTTAACCAAAAAATCTTAAATAGAGCAGGGCACACACCTGTAATCCCAGCACTTTGGGAGGCTGTGGCAGGAGGATTGCGAGTTCAAAGCCAGCCTCAGCAGTTTAAGAAGTGTCTCAAAATAAATAAAAAAGGGCTGGGCGTGTGGCCCGGGGGTGGTGCCCTCCACCAGCACACACAAGACCGTGTGTTGCCGAAAGCTCAGTCCTTGTCCCCAGGGCCAATCCAATAACAAGGACACAGTTTTGAGGACAAGTAAAAGGTTGATCCCTCTGTTAGCAAAGGAGAAACACGGGGACTCCTGTCCCAGAGGCACCGGTTCTGCCTCAGCAGGACCAGGGGGCTTTTAAAGAGGTGATTCAGAGAACAGGAGATTAGGGAGGAGAGATCAGAGAGAAGGTCTGGAAGGAGGTTAGGGAAGAGGAGGTCAGGGAGAAGGTCAGGGAAAAAGAAAAAAACGTGTAGCCGTTGCGGTGGCCACGCCTGTAATCCCAGCACTTAGGGAGGCTGAAGCAGGAGGATCGCTAGTTCAAAGCCAGCCTCAAGCAACATAGTGAGACCCTCAGCAACTCTGAGACCCTGGGTTCAATCCCCAGTACCAAATAAATAGTCCAGACTGGCCTTGAACTTGGCCTGGAAGTTGGGATCCTGCCTCAGCCTCGCGGGTCACAGGAACGGCAGAAGCGCCTGCTGTGCCCAGAGCTAATCTGCAATGTTCTTATTTAACTATAATAGCTTGTGTCCAGGGACAGTCACTAAATGCCTGGATACAGTCCTTTGTTCTTCTTTGCCCTAACAATGTCAAGCTGAAGACAGCCGGTTTATGTAACAGAAACTTCTAGAATTAAAATTAATAACAATCCCTTTCAATTAAAAAAAAAAAAAGATAGAATCAGATGAGCAGGTTGGCACACACATGGTATCCCAGCCATGAAGGAGGCCGAGGCTGGAGGATTGCCAGTTGGAGGCCAGCCTCAGCAATTTAGCAAGACCCTAAGCAACCTCACGAGACTCAGTCTCTAAATAAAAAAATTAAAACAGTTGGGCATGTGGCTCAGTGGTTAAGTCCTCCTGGGTCGATCCCCAGTACCAGTGGCCTCCAGCCAAAAAAAATACCGAAAATAACAGACATCAAGAGGACAGGAAATCTACAGAGGTCACGCGTCAGAATTCCAGCCCATTGTGACTGTGGCCCGGGTCCTACACGGGCCCTAGGCCTCCAACAGCAATTTCTCACATCTATCCCTACACACACGGAGGCCACCTTGACTGACTTGGAAAGTCTTTTCCTTTGTCCCAGGGATTGAACCCCGGGGCCTTCACCCCCGAGCCACCTCCCCAACCCTTTTTAATTTTTATTTTGAGACAGAGGCTTGTCGAGTTGCTTAGAGCCTTGCTAAGTTGCTGAGACTGACCTCCGACTTGCGATCCTCCTGCCTCAGCCTCCCGAGCCACAGGGATGACAGGCATGCACCAACCTGGCTGCTTCTGAATCTATTTCTTTTTCAGGGACGGGTACTTGGCCTTAAACTCGGGGTCACTTGACCCCTGAGCCACCTGCCTGGCTCTATTTTGTGTTTTATTTAGAGACAGGTCTCACTGAGTTACTGAGGGCCTCGCTTTTGCTGAGGCTGGCCTCCAACATGCAATCCTTGGGCCTTAGCCTCCCCGAGCCGCTGGGATGACAGGCGTGTGCCATGGCGCCCGGCTTCTTCAGAGTCTTGAAGAAGGAATTCACTGGGCAAAAGGTAAATTCCCAAGGAGAAACAAATGCCAAAAAAGGGAGGACAGAGGGGCTTTTGTAAACTTCAATAAGTTCTAGCAAATAGATGCAGAAGACAGACCGTGGGCTCTGGAGCCACAGGATGATGTCCTCCTGGGTCTGGCTGCTCAGCTGGGTGCTGCCTTCCCTACCTGTAAAGAGAAGGCAGGGCTGGGGCTGTAGCTCAGGGGCACTTGACCTCGGAGCCACACCTCCGGCCCTTTTCATATTTTATGTAGAGACAGGGTCTCACTAAGTTGCTTAGGGCCTTGCTAAGTTACTGAGGCTGGCCTCCGACTTGCAATCCTCCTGCCTCAGCCTTCCGAGCCGCTAGGATTAGAGGCATACGCCACCGTGCTCGGCTGAAAGGCCTCACTTTTGATTCAACTGTGAAACCATTACTGATAGTCTGCTGCTATTTCTTTTCTTTTTTTTTTTTTAAAAATATCTTTTTAGTTGCAGATGGACACAATACCTTTATTTCATTTATATTTTTTTATGTGGCACTGAGGCTGTGCCACTAAGCCACAGCCCAGCCCTGTGCTGCTATTTAAGTTACCAGTATAGTCTTTAAATGGCACAATATATTCAAAGCCTACAGTTTCCTCTTGGGAAATTCTTGAAAGTCATTCATTGAGGAAGTAGAAAAAGACCTGTGCACAAAGATGTTTCAATGGCCAATGAAACATTACGGCAACCCTGGTATCCAAGAGAAGACTTCTTTTATCTAATCTACGGGCCACCCACGCAGCCATTACCAAGTACAATTTCAGCCGGGCGCAATGGCACACGCCTGTCATCCCAGCAGCTCGGGGAGGCTGAGGCAGGAGGATCGCAAGTTGGAGGCCAGCCTCAGCCGTTTAGCAAGAACCTGTCTCAAAGTAAATAAAAAGGGCTGGGCTGGGGGCTCAGCGGTACAGCGGCCCTGGGTTCAATGCCCACTGCCAATAATAACATAGAGGTGGTGCTTTCGAAATGGTGTTTTCCCCGTTTCTGGAAGCTCTGTATTCTTTGTGAAATGAAATATATAATTTTGAGGCTTATTTATTTTTGCGACGCTGGGTTCGAACCCAGGCCTCTTCCTGCCCTGCTCAGCGAAAAATTCCCTCTTTAAACCCCAGCCCATCTGCTCGTCCCTGAAACATTAACACGGGCCGCTGACCTTTGGAAAGCAAAGCACAGGCTATATTGAGAAAGCGCTGCAACCAGCCTGGGCCGCCCAGGGCTATTTAGAGAACCGCCTGTTGCTCAGTTACAGCGCCAGCCCAGGGCCAGCAGGGTCACTGGGACATGCTGAGAGTTGACAACTGTTCAGGACAAAAGGGGCAAAGGGGTGGGGACAGTCTGATCCCGGGGGGGGACACAGGAGGAAGCCACAGCCCGCGAGGACCAGCTGGTGGTGTTCTGTTCTTTCCCTTTATTTCTAGCTTTTATTTTTTTGCCGGCAGTTGAACCCAGGGCCTTGAGCACGCGTGATCCTAGTCCCACCCCTCAGCTGCCTCTCCAGCCGGCAAACCGGGGTGGCTCTTTGCCGTGTCGAAGGCTGGAACGCGATCAAGGCACGCTGAACATGATCCCAGACACATGCCTTCCCAGCCATGCCGAGCACCAGGTCGACACTAGGCTTGAGACGGTTCAAACCAGCTGGAGCAGCGCCTGTCGGGTTCAGAGGGGCTTGAATCACTCTGCTTTACGGAAGGTGAAGGATAGCAAAGCTGGTTGAAAAACCACCATGAGGCTGCGCACGGTGGCGCACACCTGTCGTCCCAGCGGCTGGGAGGCTGAGGCAGGAGGATTGCACATTGGAGGCCAGCCTCAACAACTTAGCGAGGCCCTAAGCAACTATCTCAATTTTTTTTTTTGGTACCGGGGATTGAACTCAGGGGTACTCGGCCACTGAGCCACATCCCAGCCCTATTTTGTGTTTTATGTAGAGACAGGGTCTCACTGAGTTGCTTAGCGCCTCGCCATTGCTGAGGCTGGCTTTGAACTCGTGATTCTCCTGCCTCAGCCTCCCTAAGTGCTGGGATGACAGGCGTGGCCACCGCACCCAGCATGATAAGTTTATTTTAAAATATTAATATTATCTGGCATGATGGTGTGTGCCTATGACCCAGCAGCTTGGAAGGCTGAGGCAGGAGGATCGCAAGTTGGAGGTCAGCCTCAGCAACTTAGCGAGACCTTGTCTCTAAATAAAATCTGAAAAGGGCTGGGGAGGGGGCTTGGTGGTTAAGCACCCCTGGGCTCCGTCCCCGGCACACACACACATATATGAATATAGTATATTGTTCAATTTCAAAGAATATGTTTAATTTTTTACCTTTGTATTTTAGTGCTGGGATGGAACCTGGGCCTTGCGTGGGTAAACACGCCCTCCCGCTGAGCTACACCCTTAGTCCCTAATATTTTTTTTCTTTAATCTCTAGGCACTTTTTCAGTTAAATCAGCTCTAAATGGAAAGGAATGGAGTCAATCGTGAATTTGAAAACTACAATCAATACACGGGAAATTGCTGTATTTTCTCTCTATACGACACCACAGCGCGCTCCAGATGTGCCGCTTCTAAAAAGAAAGACAAATTCAAGGTAATATGATAAGCGTCTTCTTTTCACTCCGTCTGAGTCATGCACGCCCTGTGTGCAGCGCTCTCTTGGAGAATGCGCAACCTGGCCAACCGCCCATGACAGGCCCTGCGGAAGGAATGCCAGAACTGCAGTGACTGCATGGAGACCGCGACTCAGAATCAAAACATTCAGCTTGGCATTGAGGTTCTGCCATTTCTGGTGTGGCCTCTGAGCTTCTATCCTTCGTGTCTGGATGAAGATAGTGATAAAACTCTCTTCATGGGACTGTGGGGGATATTAACCCACGTAAGCAAGCCCTTAGCATGCAGGTACGGTGGTGCTGCCTGTCATCCCAGGAGCTTGGGAGGCTGAGGCAGGAGGATCCCAAGTTGGAGGCCAGCCTCAGCAAAAGTGAGGCCCTGAGCAACTCAGGGAGACCCTGTCTCTAAATAAAATATACATAGGTCTGGGGAGGTGGCTCAGTGGTCGAGTGCCCCTGAGTTCAATCTCCAGGACCAAAAAAAGAAGTAGAAGAAGAAAATAAAAATAAATAACTAATAAAACCAAAAATTGGCCGGGCGCGGTGGCTCAAGCCTGTAATCCCAGCACTTAGGGAGGCTGAGACAGGAGAATCATGAGTTCAAAGCCAGCCTCAGCAATGGCGAGGCGCTAAGCAACTCAGTGAGACCCTGTCTCTACATAAAACACAAAATAGGGCTGGGGATGGGGCTCAGGGGTTGAGTGCCTTTGAGTTCAATCTCCAGGACCAAAAAAAAAAAAACCAAAAATTGTAGCCTTTGAGGGTTGACCTGCCATTCCCGGTGTCCTGACTTAAGCTTAGGGGCTTGTCGCTCATTTCTCATTATAATTCGCAGTCTGTCTTCCCGTTGTCACCCGACATGATCACGGCATTCAGCCAGGTGACACAGTCCCCAAAGCAAGCCTCTGGGCAGGGACAGGCTGAGCCTGTCCTAAGGGTTTTTGTTTTTTGTTTTTTTGTTTTTTGAACCAGGGATGGAACCCGGGGGTGCTTAACCGCAGAGCCCCCTTCCAGCCCTTTTTATGTTTTATTTAGAGACAGGGTCTTGCCAAGTGGCTCAGGGCCTTGCTTTTGCTGAGGCTGGCCTCCAACTTGCGATCCTCCTGCCTCAGCCTCCCGAGCCGCAGGAATGATAGGCGTGCGCCGCCGCCCAGGCCCTGGAAGCTTTTCTAGAGCCTTTCTGTGATTGGCAAACCTACAGCCTCCTTCCTCTCTGTCCCTCTCCACCCTCAACAGGGTGTTCGTCTTCACTTGGGTCCTTAAATTCCCTCATCTGTAAAGTGGAGGTGGCGATGTGGAGGCACAGGGCGGGGCTGTGGGAGCCGGGGCTGCAGGGCCAGGACAGTTCCAAAGTGAACAGTGACTCGTCCTCCCTGGGAAGCACCCACCCGACCCCCAGCTGCCACCTGAGCCCCTGTGAAAGCTGCATTTCCCAGAATCCCTTGCCAGTGGCTTTGGCTGATGGAGGAGCAACCGCGGCCTGGGGGTGCAGGCTGGGGGGACCAGGCTGCTCCTGTTTCCCCCTGCTTGGGGCCGGCACGGGTGCTGACGGTCCCCTCTGCACTCAGGACTCCCAGTGGGCAGTCCCCAGTGGTTGCTGGGAGAAGCCAGCACCCCCGACCAGGCTGCTGTCCAGGGCGGCCGAAGCTCCCGCCTGCGTCTGTCCGCGGGTGACGGCAGTCCGTGTCCTTTTGGTATAATCAACAATGATCGCGAGCATGGCGGCTTTTCTGAGTTCTGCGAGTTTTATGAGCCAATCAGCGGACCTGAGGGTGGTTCCAGGGACCCCCCCGCCATTTCAAAGAAAACGGCCGGGCACAGTGGCACACTGTCATCCCAGTGGCTCTGGAGGCTGAGGCAGGAGGATCGCAAGTTGGAGGCCAGCCTCAGCCACTCAGCGAGGCCCTGAACAGCTCAGCGAGACCCTGTCTCTAAATAAAATCTAAAAAAGGCTGAGGAGGTGGCTCAGGGGTGAAGCACCCTTGGATTCCATCCCTGGTACCAAAAAATATTAAAAAAACAAAAAGATAACCAACTTAAAAAGGGCCTGGGAACAGCTCCACGGCAGAGGGTCCCTGGGCTCAGTCCTCAGTGTGGAGGAAGAAAATATATCACAGATGTAGGTCTCTGGCTTGTGCACCTGGGTGGTGTCCTTAAAAGAGGTGAGCTGGTTTTGGTAGACGGGGACACGGTGACTCATGTGCCTGGGGAGACGCAGTGTTAAGAAGCCAGTCAGTGTGTTGAACTGGGTCTGGACCCACCGCAGGCTGGCGGGTGGATCTTGGAGCTTGATTTAGGCTTGGTCGGCATGCAGGCGGTTAACTGAGTGAAACTGTGACCACCCAGGGAGGGACCTTGACTGAGAAGACCCAGGGCACAGCCAGAAGCGGCGTCAACAGCTAACGTGCAACCAGAAAAACAGAGGAAGTGAAACGGCTTGAGAAGCCGCCCCTCGAGAAAGGTAAGACCACCGGGCGCAGTGGCACAGGCCTGTGCATCCCAGAGACCAGGGAGGCCAAGGCAGGAGGATCGCAAGTTGGAGGCCAGCCTCAGCAATTTAGCAAGGTGCCGAGCAACTCAGCAAGACCCTGTCTCCAAATAAGGGGGCTCCATGGTGAAGCACCCCTGGGTTCAATCCCTGGTACCCCCCAAAAAAAGATCACCCAGGAGACATAATGATGCTCCATTTCTAAAAAACATCAGTAAGACCAACATAAATGAGCAACATACTTTTTAAAAATTTTTTATTTATTTTTTGGTGCTGGGGATTGAACTCAGGGGCACTCGACCCCTGAGCCACATCCCCAGCCCTATTTTGTGTTTTATGTAGAGACAGGGTCTCACTGAGCTGCTTAGTGCCTCGCCATTGCTGAGGCTGGCGTTGAACTCGCGATTCTCCTGCCTCAGCCTCCCTGAGTGCTGGGATCACAGGCTTGAGCCCCCGCACCCGGCTCCCCAACCTTTTTTTTTATTTTGAGAGAGTGTTGTGAAATTGCCCAGGCTGGCTCTGAACTTGCGATCCTCTTCCTCTTTCCAAGTAGCCTAATGAGGTTTTTGAACAAGAAAACCAAACCACCCACCTGGCTCATCTTCCCTGTCTCAGGCCCTTCACCAACGACCACCCTGTAATTACTGAGCACGGTGGCTCACACTTGTAATCCCAAACAGGATAATAGGACAATTCCAAGTTCTAGGCCAGTCTGGGCAACTTAGACCTTGTCTCAAAAAAAAAAAAAAAAGAAAAGAAAAGAAAAAAAGCCAGGCACCTTGACACACGCCTGTCATCCCAGCGATCCAGGAGGCTGAGGCAGGAGGATCGCAAGTTGGAGGCCAGCCTCAGCAACTGCACGAGGCCCTGAGCAACTCAGCGAGATCCTGTCTGTAAATAAAATATAAAAAGGGCTGGGGAGGGGGCTCACACACACACAAAAAAGGAATAAAAATTTTAAAAGAGTGCCTGATGTTCTCGTATTTTCTTTCCGCAGTGTTGGGGGGAACCCGGGGCCTCGTCCACGCTAGGTAAGGCCTCCATCACAGAGCCACAGCCAAACCCCACCTGTTTGCTTTGCTGTTTTCCTAAAGTTCCCTCCCTTCAGGGCTTGATGGCATAGGCCTGTGATCCCAGCAACCCAGGAGGCTGAGGCAGGAGGCGGGTCCCAAGTTGGAGGCCAGCCTCAGGAAATCATTAGGTCCTTATCTCAAAATAAAAAATAAAAAGGGCTGGGATGTGGCCCAGTGGTTAAGCGTCCCCAGGTTCAATTTCAGGTACCCCCCCCCAAAAAAAAATCATGTAAGGAAAGTCTGTTTAGGAGGTTCATTGGATCCCCCAGGTAGTTTAAAAGAAAAGATCTAGGCTGGGTGGCAGAGGCCTGTCATTCCAACTCAGGAGGCTGAAGCAGGAGGATAGCAAATTGGAGGCCAGCCTCAGCAATTTAGTGAGACTGTGTCTCAAAATAAAAAAATAAACAGGCCTGGGATGTGGCTCCGTGGTTAAGCGCCCCTGGGTTCAGTCCCCAGTACTGGGGGAGAAATGGTCGATGTGGGCAGAGAAGAAATAGCTGGCTGCTTGACGGCCAGGGCCAGTCATTTGATGATTTGATGAGGCTGGAAACTGACCCTAAAGCAAGAATGGCCTCCAGTCTCCCTGTGATATCGAAGGGACACTCAGGTTAGGCCCCGACTCCGAGACTGCCTGGGGTCATTCTAGTGGAAGGTCAGGGAGAGGCTTGGGGGCCTCCAGCCTCTCCGTGCTCTGGTATGGGCGATGTAAAAGGAAGAGGGCGCCACCTGGAGGTCAGAGAGGCCATCTCCGAGGAAGACGGAAAATTCTTAAAGGAAGTCTTAGTTTTTTTAGTTGGGCGCAGGGAGGAGGCTGTGTTAAAATATCAGACAAATAATCCCTCTCTGTTTCGCTCCCTGTTCTTTGGTACTAGCATCCAAAGATGCTCTACAATAACGATGATCCAAGCTGAGCACCGAGGCGCATGCCTGTCATCCTATTGGCTTGGGAGGCTGAGGCAGGAGGATCTCAAGTTGGAGGCCAGCCTTAGCAACTCAGCAACGCCCTGAGCAACTTAACAAGACCCTGTATCAAAATAAAAAAAATAAAAGCTGAGGATGTGGCTCGGTGGTTAAGCGCCCTGGAACCAAAAAGTACATAAATATACATCCAATTTAAAAATGGACAGCTTTTCTCTTTCTTTCTCTTTTCTTTTCTTTCTTAGTTTTTGGTCCTGGAGATTTAACCCAGGGGCGTGTGAACACTGAGCCACATCCTCGGCCCTGTTTGTTTTTTATTTGTTTTTGTTTTTGTTTTTTTGGTACTGGGGATTGAACTCAGGGGCACTCGACCACTGAGCCACATCCCCAGCCCTATTTTGTGTTTTGTGTAGAGACAGGGTCTCACTGAGTTGCTTAGCGCCTCGCCATTGCTGAGGCTGGTCTCCAACTTGCAATCCTCCTGCCTCCGCCTCCCAAAGCGCTGAGATGACAGGCGTGCGCCACCGCACCTGGCGTAACTAGTCCCTTCTTGATAGACACTGAAGGTTTGTCCAACTATCTTGCTGTGACAGTGGCCAACTTTCTTTTCTCTCTCTCTCCCTCCCTCTCTCTCTCTGTTTTTGGATGATTTCCTCCGGATAAGGCGGGGGCTGCGGGTTCAAGACTGAACATCTCCTGGCCATCGCCAACGTCATCTTGGCGCAAGATCTCCGCCCACGGCCTCAGCCTCTGCGGAGGCCCGGCCTCTCCTCCATCACCCCCACCAGGCTTTGCGGTCATCTCCACCTTTCCACGCGCGATCGACTGGCCCAGGCCCTGCCTGTCCCCTCAGGGTCCTCCCCATGGTGCTGCGGGTACTTGCTCCCCAAAAAAGCTAGCCCTGCGCCTCGCAGCGCCTGCCTCCAGGGCAGTCGGGCACGTTGGTGGGCACTTGGCTTTCCTTTCCTGAGGTGTCCCCCGGGGTCCCCAGGAAGACTGACCCCGAGTACTGGGTCACTTCTCACCCCTAGCGCTAGGGGGCGCGAGGGGCTGGCGCTGGAGAAACACCGAAGTTTTGTTTTTTTTTTTTGGTACCTAGGATTGAACTCAGGGGCACTCGACCACTGAGCCACATCCCCAGCCCTGTTTTGTGTTTTATGTAGAGACAGAGTCTCACTGAGTTGCTTAGCACCTTGCTTTTGCTGAGGCTGGCCTCCAACTCACGATCCTCCTGCCTCAGCCTCCCAAACTGCTGGGATAACAGGCGTGCGCCACCGCGCCAGGCTAACACCCGAAGTTTTGCAAAAGCAACAGCCCAAGTTCCAGGCTGATCTGTTGCCCTAGATGGATCCCTGAGAACTTAGCCCATTCAGTCCCCAGTTTCCAATTCTGTGAACATTTCAATGCAATTTACACAGATGCATTAACATAGGAAATCATACTGGAAATCATACTGAAGAACTTACTTATACCATTAATATAATTGTAACGGTAACTGATTACATTATACTTACATTAATATAATTGTAACTATAACAGAATTATGTTAACTATTAGAACAGTAAATAGTAATAGAACAATAATTTGATTACAGTCTAATAGAATAGCAATAAAATATTATTGTAACTATAATAGAATTATATTACGATTATGTTAAGTAATTGCAATACTATACAATATTGTTACATAATTACAATAATTACTATTTATATATGACATGCTACTTTTATAGGTCTTCCACATCTGGGACACTGGAAAAAATGGGTTAACAAAGTTCAACAAAGCGTGTATGCCTGTCATGCCTGAGGCAGGAGGATCGCGAGTTCGAAGCCAGCCTCAGCAAGGGCGAGGTGCTAAGCAACTCAGTGAGACCCTGTCTCTACATAAAACACAGAATAGGGCTGGGGAGGGGGCTCAGTGATTGAGTCCCTCTGGGTTCAATGCCTGGCACCTCCCCCTAAAATAATAATAGTAATAATAATAATAACAAAAGGTCTGGGGCCAAGCACAGCCGTGTAAGCCTGTCATCTCAGCAGCTCAGGAGGCTGAGGCAGGAGGATCACAACCTGGAGGCCAGACTAAGTTAGGAAGACCCTGTCTTTCAATGAAATCTTAAAAGGGATGGGGGTGTGTCTTACTGGTTAAGCACCCCTGGTTCAATACCCAGTAACAATAAATAAATATATAAGTAGAAAAGAATTTGCACCGGCAGCAGATATTGGGGGTGGGCAGGGAGGAATCATAGAAGCAATTCCACGCATTCGTTCATTCAACAAGAACTTACTGAAAAACTACTATAGGGTGTTGTGATGCTGGGCGGTGTATATAAGACGACAAAAGCAGATGATGAGCTTGGTGGTGCACGCCTGCAATCCTGGTGCTTCCGGAGGCTGAGGCAGGAGGCTCGCAAATTTCGAGGCCAGCCTCAGAAACTTGGTGAGGCCCTAAGCAACTCAGCGGGACCCTGTCGGCAAATAAAATATAAAAAGGGCTGGGGGTGTGGCTCCGCGGTTAAGTGCCCTGGGTTCCATCCCCAGCACCAAAAATCATAAATAATAAGTATTATAATTATCAGTTATTATTATTAAAGTAAAAACAGTGTTTGCTGATGATTGAAGGTAGGAGAGAAAAGCCCGACGTGCACATAAGCAGGGGAGAGGGACAGGACGGCGGGCAGGGCGGCCTCGAGTCCAAGGCCCCGGGCCTCGCAAGGCCTTGCGCTTCCCTCCGCGAGCGCTGTGCCCGCGGTGTCCTGGCGCCGACGGGGTTAACGCAGGCCGCGGCGGCGCGAGTGTGCGCAGGCGCGGGGCAGGAATGTGCGCAGGCGCGGAGCGCGGGGCGCGCGTGCGCAGAACGCAGGGCGACGTGGCCGGCCGCAGCCCGGAAGTGGCCGAGCGAAACGCCCGCCTACCGCCGCTCGCAGCCGCGCTGTCAGCCCTCGGCCGCCGCCCGCCGCCCGCCGCCGCCGACCATGCTGAAGAAGTTCGACAAGAAGGACGAGGAGTCGGGTGCGGTGGCCCGCGGAGCCGGAGTCCGCGCCGGTTCTCGGGCCCGGGCTGGGCGCGGGGTCGGGGGTGGGCGGCCGGGTGATCCGAGGGCTCGGGGGCCGCGGGCGCCTCCTCCGCGTCCCGCCCGCTGCTGCTCCTCGCGGTTCTAACGGCGCGTCTTTCAGATGCGGTGGCGGCGGAGCGGGGTCTTGGGGGCCGGGGGCCGAGCCCAGGCTGCTTAACCGCGGAGCGCCGCCCGGCCCTTCGCACGTCGCAGTTGGAGACAGGGCCTGGCTAGCTTGCTGAGGCCGGCCTCCACCTTGCGATCCTCCTGCCTCAGCCTCCCGAGCCGCTGCGATGACAGGCGTGCGCGACTGTGCTTGGCACCGGCCCTTTATTATATTATTATTATTATTACTACTGTTATTATTTATTCTTATTTCTGGGGGAGTTCTGGGGATGGAGCCCAGTGGCACTTAACCACGGAGCCACCTTCCCAGCCCTTTTTATATTTTATTTGGAGACAGGGCCTTGCTAAGTTTCTGAGGCTGGCCTCCACCTTGTGATCCTCCTGCCTCAGCCTCCCAAGCTGGGATGACAGGCGTGCCCCACTTTGCCCCCCCCCCTTTTTGGTACCAGGGATTGAACCCAGGGGCACTTGACCCCTGAGCCACATCCTAAGCCCCATTTTGTGGTTTTTCTTTAAATATTTTTTTAGCTGTAGATGGACACAATGTCTTTTTTTTATTGCTTTGTATGTGGTGCTGAGGGTCGAACCCAGGGCCCCACGCATGCGAGGCAAGTGCTCTACCACGGAGCCACAATCCCAGCTCCATTTTGTGTTGAGACAGGGTCTCACTGAGTTGCTTGCTTAGCACCTCGTCGTTACTGAGGCTGGCTTTGAACTCACGATCCTCCTGCCTCAGCCTCCCGAGCCGCTGCGATGACAGGCGTGGCCACTTGGCCCTTATTGTTATTATTTTATCCTGACACTGTGTCCGGCTGAGGTGCCCGAGCTGACCTTTAACTGCGACCCTTCTGCTTTGGCTTCCTGAGTCTGGGATTGTGGTGACATCGGGGCTGTGATCTGCAGCTGATTTTCTCTCTTCCCCTGACTCTAGGTGGAGGCTCCAACCCTTTCCAGCACCTGGAGAAGAGTGCAGTTCTCCAGGAGGCAAGTGTCACTTGTACCTCTCTGTCTTCTGTCATGAATGTCATCGATCAGTCAGAATACGCACACAGAGTACCCGTTTGAAGAGCACTAGGGGCCTGGGCACCGTGGCTTGTGCCTGTCGTCTCAGCAGATGGGAGGCCGAGGCAGGAGGATTGCAAGTTGGAGGCCAGCCTCAATAACTTGATGTGGCCCTAAGCATCTCAGTGAGACCCTGTCTCTAAATAAAGTACAAAAAAGGGCTGGGGAGGGGGCTCAGGGGTCGAGTGACCCTGGGTTCAATCCTTGGTATAAAAAGAAAAAAGGAAGGAAAAGAAAACGCTCTTTCCTTGTGAGAGTCAGCTTGACTGAGGCAGCTACCCTGGGACTTCTCAAACCACGAGTGCACAGTCAGCGAAGGGACAGAAAGCGGGCTAGAAGCTGATGTCCCTGGTGGCTTCCTCCTAGGCCCGTGTCTTCAATGAGACCCCCATCAACCCCCGGAAATGTGCCCACATCCTCACCAAGGTCCTTTACCTCATCAACCAGGTAACGGATGGGGCTTGGGGCTGGGGACGTCTCGTGGCCGCGGTGCCCTGGGCCGTCGGACAGTCTCTGGAGGTGCCCCAGGCCCCCATTATGAAGTGTCACCTTTCATGGAGGACGTGGCCTCGGCGGGCACCTCTGTCCTGACCTCAGGCTCCTCTCTTGGCGACCACAGGGGGAGCATCTGGGCACCACCGAGGCCACCGAGGCCTTCTTCGCCATGACCAAGCTCTTTCAGTCCAACGACGTAAGTGCCCCAGCTTTCCTGCAGAGGCGGCCGCTGGGGCGGCAGGTGGGCCGAGGGGCACTGGTGCCACCCGCCAGCACAGCCGCCGGGACCGGGTGGCGCCTCGTCCGCTCACGGGGGCTGCGGGCTCCTCTCGCTGCAGCCCACGCTCCGGCGCATGTGCTACCTGGCCATCAAGGAGATGTCCTGCATCGCCGAGGACGTCATCATCGTCACCAGCAGGCAAGGCTCGGCAGCAGGGGCCTGGGTTCCAGTGACAAGCGCCATTTCTTCTCGGGCGTGTGGAGGATGGGACTTGGGGGCCGGTGTGCAGCGGGCCGCCTTCCCCCTCCACGTCCCTGTCCTCCAGGTCCTGCTGCCTGCCTTGGGGCAGCCTGCACAGCATACGCTGTGTCCTGGCGTCCATTTTAGCGAGCTTATTCGTTGCTGTGACTGAAAGAAATGACCAGGACCAGCCGGGCGCGGTGGAGCATGCCTGTCATCCCAGCGCTTAGGGAGGCTGAGGCAGGAGGATCACGAGTTGGAGGCCGGCCTCAGCAATGGCGAGGCCCTAAGCAGCTCAGTGAGACCCTGTCTCTACATAAAACACAGACTAGGGCTGGGATGTGGCTCAGTGGTCGAGTGACCCTGAGTTCAATCCCTGGGACCAAAAAAAAAAGGAAACGACCAGGACAGTTTAGAGGAGGGAATGGGTGTCAGGGCTCGGGTGTCTGAGGCCCCGTGCGGGACAGGCTCCTGCCCTCAGCTCGCCTCCTCTTCCCGCAGCCTGACGAAGGACATGACGGGGAAGGAGGACAACTACCGGGGCCCCGCGGTGCGGGCCCTGTGCCAGATCACCGACGTGAGTGCCTCCTGCCCGGCCCCGGGCGCCCCGCAGCAGGAGGGGCAGGGCGCATGGTACCCACGCTCCTCCCGCCCCTGTGCCCGCAGACCACCATGCTCCAGGCCATTGAGCGCTACATGAAGCAGGCCATCGTGGACAAGGTGCCCAGCGTCTCCAGCTCCGCCCTGGTGTCCTCTCTGGTGTGTGCCCGCGGCAGGGACCCTGGGTTGACCCTGGGTTGACCGGGGAGGGGACCCTGGGGCGACAGGTCGGTGGGGCTGGGACCTGGCAGGATCTGCCAGGCGGGAGACGAGAGGGTGGGGAGCAGGCACCGTCTGCAGGGTCTCGAGCCCAGGCTGTGGGGAGGCCCTGGCCAGCCCAGGAGCGGGCCCAGGAGGTCGTCCTGCCCACCCGCCCTGACGCGCCCCGACGCCCCCAGCACCTGCTGAAGTGCAGCTTCGACGTGGTCAAGCGCTGGGTGAACGAGGCCCAGGAGGCAGCGTCCAGCGACAACATCATGGTCCAGGTGAGCCGAGGGCCAGGGGGCCCTGGAGACGCTCAGGCAGCGGCACAGCCACCGTGGGCTTCCCGGTGGCCGCTGCCTGTCAGCGTGCTGTTTATTGGATCATCACGGTGGGGAAACCTGTGGGGGCTCGGGAAGGAAGCCAGGACACCCCTTGAGGACTTGGGTTAAAGACACCTGGCCAGCTGGGCCCAGGGGTGCACGCCTGTTCTCCCAGCAGCTTGGGAGGCTGAAGCAGGAGGATCACAAATTGGAGGCCAGCCTCCACAGTTTAGCAAGGCCCCAGCAACATAGTGAGACGCTGTCTCTAAATAAAAAGCATAAAAAGGGCTGAGGAGGTGGCTCAGTGGTCAGGAGTCCTGAGGTTCAGTCCTTGGCACCAAAAAAAGAAGAAAAAAGATGGCTGAGCGGCTGCTGCCCAAACAGAGAAGTGGCTTTTTTTCTCTTCAGTGCTGAGGGTCGAACCCAGGGCCTCGCGTGCGCTAGGCACGTGCTGCACCAGCGAGGTGCACCCAGCTCTGATTTCTTTATTTTTATTCATTCATTACTGGGGATCGAACCCAGGGCCGCGCAGCCACTGAGCTGCACCACCGACCCTTCGTGGTTTTTTATTTTGAGACGGGGTCTTGCTGAATTGCCCCGGCCAGCCTCAACCTTGTGATCCTTCTGCCTCAGCCTCCCGAGTCGCCTGGTTGACAGGCGTCCACCATCGCGTCAGCTCAGTCAGCTGTGCTTTGTTCTGTTCGTTGGCTGGGGGTTGAACCTGGGGTACCGTATCGCTGAGCTCCATGCCCAGTCCTTTTTATTTTTTAAGTTTGAGACGGGGTCTCACTAAGTTGCTGAGGCTGGCCTCGGACCTGCAGTCCTGCTTGGCCTCCACATTTCTGGGATTGCAGGCGTGGGCCACTGTTCCTGGCTAGTGAGGTGCTCCAGTCTGCACGGTTGAGCGCATTTTGGAGTCTGGGCTGTTGCGGCACAGCTGACCCTCCCGGTCCTTTTCTCTACACTCCTGGCCTCCCTTCTATTTTCTTTTCTTTTTTTTTGGTACTGGAGATTGAGCTCAGGGGCACTCGACCCCTGAGCCACATCCCAGCCCTATTTTGTGTTTTATGTAGAGACAGGGTCTCACTGAGTTGCTTAGCACCTCACCCTTGCTGAGGCTGGTCTCCAACTCGTGATCCTCCTGCCTCAGCCTCCCGAGCTGCTGGGATGACTCCACCAACTTCCTTTTCCTTTTTCCTCTTTCCTCTCTGTCTTCCACCCACAAGACGGAACATCAGACCCTGGCCTTGCTGAGTTTCGCCCATTTCTCTTGACCTAATGCTTTCGATGCAGGTGACACAACCGCCTCCTTTGCGAGTCACACCTATCCCTCTCGCGCTCTGTCCTCTAGTACCACGCGCTGGGGCTCCTGTACCACGTGCGGAAGAGCGACCGCCTGGCCGTCAGTAAGATGATCAGCAAGTTCACCCGGCACGGCCTCAAGTCGCCCTTCGCCTACTGCATGATGATCCGGGTGGCCAGCAAGCACCTGGAGGAGGAGGACGGCAGGTAGCCGCCCGCTGCTCCCGGCTGGGGCCCCTCCGCCCCTCGCGGGCGTCCCCAGCTCCCGTCTCCGTCCTTCCGCAGCCGCGACAGCCCGCTGTTCGACTTCATCGAGAGCTGCCTGCGGAACAAGCACGAGATGGTCGTGTACGAAGCTGCCTCCGCCATCGTCAACCTGCCGGGCTGCAGCGCCAAGGAGCTGGCCCCGGCCGTGTCAGGTCACTGGCGCTCCGTGTCCCCTGTCCCCTCCCACAGACGTCGGTGCCTGCTGGGAACCCGGCCCTGAGCCCAAGGCGGGGAGGAAGGTGTCCTCAGGCCACATTCTGCTGCCCAGGAGCCGGTACCTGTGCAGTCCCGGGGTCGCTTTCTGGGAACGGCTGTTTTTTTTTCTTTTAAATTTTTGGTATTGGGTTCAACCCAGGGGTGCCGAACTACTGAGCCGCGTCCCCAGCGCTTTTGCTATTTTATTTAGAGACAGGGTCTCACTGAGTTGCTTAGGGCCTCACTAAGTTGTTGAGGCTGGCCTCCCACTTGCGTTCCTCCTGCCTCAGCCTCCCAAGTCAGTGTGATGACAGGTATGTGCTACCACGTGGCTGGGAGGGCTGTTTCTAGGTAAGGTGAGGCTCAGGTCTGTTCTAAAGCGCAGCAGGCTGGCTTGGCATGGCCAGTGGCCTATTGCAGGAGCTCGAGCTCGGGGTCTGTAAAACCCCTTCGCAGTAGCTGTTCCCTAGTGTGGTGAGCAATCAGAGACCCGAGGCCTGTCAGCCACTCTGAGAAGGGCCCGGCACACAGTAGGTGCTCAGTAAGTAGCAGCTGCCGTCGTTCATTCGCACCCCTGGCTTCTCGCCAACACGTCCAGGTGCCCAGGGCCGGGGCAGAGGGTTTGCGCCCGTGCGCCCTGGTGAGGCCGGCAGGCCCTGGGGCCGGGCGCTCTCTGGAGCCCCCCGCCCCCTGTTCTCCCAGCCGCAGGGCGGCCTGGCATGCGCCCGTGTCTCCCCACAGTGCTCCAGCTCTTCTGCAGCTCGCCCAAGGCCGCCCTGCGCTATGCCGCCGTGCGCACCCTCAACAAGGTGAGAGTCCCAGGAGGATCGTGAGTTCAAAGCCAGCCTCAGCAACGGCGAGGCACTAAGCAACTCAGTGAGACCCTGTCTCTACATAAAACACAAAATAGGGCTGGGGATGTGGCTCAGTGGTCGAGTGCCCCTGAGTTCAATCCCCGGTACCAAAAAAAAAAAAAAAAAAAAAAAACAAGGTGAGAGTCCCAAGGCAGCAGAGTGGGATCCTCCTGGTGGGCTGCTCCCGCTGGTGGCTCCTTACCCTGGGGCACTGAACCTCGAGCCCCCTCCTCAGCCCTGTTTATATTTTATTTAGAGACAGGGTCTTGCTCAGGGTTTTTGAGGCTGGCCTCCCAACTCTTGATCCTCCTGCCTCAGCCTCCAAGCCCCTGGGATGACAGGCGTGGGCCACGGTGCCCGGCCACTGGTGGTGGTTTCTAGCCCTTGGCCTGGCTGGGAAGGGCTGGGCCTGGGTCTGGTCACCTCTTCGGGGGCACATGACTCCTGGCTGGCAGATGGTGAGCACATCCAAAGGATCTCTGGCTCGGCCAAGCTCTTTAAATGAGGTGACCGCGTTGGGTCCTGTCTGTCTCTCTGCCCCCACAGGTGGCCATGAAGCACCCGTCAGCCGTGACCGCCTGCAACCTGGACCTGGAGAACCTGGTCACCGACGCCAACCGCAGCATCGCCACGCTGGCCATTACCACGCTGCTCAAGACGGGCGGCGAGGGCAGCATCGACCGCCTGATGAAGCAGATCTCCTCCTTCATGTCCGAGATCTCGGACGAGTTCAAGGTGCCCGCAGCCCCCGGACACCACAGGCCTCATGCCAAGACGGACCTGAGTGGCTGATCAGCTTCGGGGCTCAGCAGACGTGGCCACGTCACCCGTCAGGGGCTTGGCCCCGGGGGACACACCTGTCCAGAGGGGCCTTTATCCACTTGTTCCTTTGAATCTCAACAGCACTGGCCTTGGCCGGGTGCGGTGGCGCACGCCTGGCATCCCAGCAACTCAGGAGGCTGAGGCAGGAGGATTGAAAGTTGGAGGCCAGCCTCAGCAAATTAGTCCTATCTCAAAATAAAAAGGGCTGGGGGTGCGGCTCGGTGGTGAAGCACCTCTGGCTTCACTCCCTGGTACCAAAACAGATAACCCAGGTGGGACTTGGCAAGCCGAGTTGCTCAGGCCCGTGGCAGGGGCTGTCCCTCATGTCCAACTGCCTGCCTGTCTGTCTCAGGTGGTGGTTGTCCAGGCCATCAGCGCTCTGTGTCAGAAGTACCCTCGCAAGCACGCGGTCCTCATGAACTTCCTGTTCACCATGCTGCGGGAGGAGGTAGGGGCCGGGCTCACCTGGGCCTTGCTGGGCATCGCTCAGCTGGGAGCACTTCCTCTCCGCAGGCACTCGGGCAGCCTGCTCCCCAGCTCGTTGTCCTGGTGCTGCGGCCCTGCGGGTTCCTGTGGGTCATGGTGTCAGCCGGCACCAATTGCTAGTGATTACAGCAACCAGTGTGTGACTCAGTGATGTTTGTGCAGCAGAGGGGAAAACGCTGTTCCCTAATGGTGAAGATGAGACATTGCAGGCCATTCCAGGACCTGTGCAGGTGGTTTCTTTTCTCCTCTCTTTTTATTTTTTACTTTTTTGGTACCGGAGCTTGAACTCAGGGGCACTCGACCACTGAGCCACATCCCCAGCCCTATTTTGTGTTTTATGTAGAGACAGGGTCTCACTGAGTCGCTTAGCACCTCGCCCTTGCTGAGGCTGGCCTTGAACTCGCGATTCTCCTGTCTTTGCCTCCCTAAGTGCTGGGATTACAGGCTTGAGCCACCGTTCCCGTTTTGTACAGGTGGTTTCTTTTCTCCTCTCTTTTTAAAATTCATTATTTGTCCTCCAACTCGTGATCCTCTTGCCTCAGCCTCCCCAAAGTGCTGGGATGACAGGCGAGTGCCACTGTGCTCGGCTTGAATCTGTTTTTGTTCTGACATGAATTAGTGATTCATCTCTAGATACATGGTGTCCCTTTCCCCGAGCCACAGAGGACCCAGGACCACGCAGTAGAGCATCCACTGCCCTGGGTGTCCCGAGGTTTCCAGAGAACGTCAGAAGAGTGCTGAGGACTGAGGAACCTTCAGCTTGTGATCCTCCTAATGGACCTTGTCACTAAGCCTTCGCTTTTCCCTTTAAAAATGTGGTATTTAAGCTGAGCGAGGTGACGCATACCTGTCATCCCAGCACTTTGGGAGGCTGAGGCAGGAGGATCGCAAGGTGGAGGCCAGCCTCAGCAATGGCGAGGTGCTAGCGAACTCAGTGAGACCCTGTCTCTACATAAAACACAAAATAGGGCTGGGGAGGTGGCTCAGTGGTCGAGGGTCCCTGAGTTCAATCCCCAGTACCAAAACAAAACAAAACAAAAAATTACGATGTTGCCGGGCCCAGTGGCGCAGGCCTGTAATCCCAGCAGCTCAGGAGGCTGAGGCAGGAGGATCGCAAGTTTGAAGCCCTAAGCGACTCAGCAAGACCCTGTGTCCGAATACTGAGTAGAAAGGGCTGGGGACGAGGCTCCGTGTGAAGCTCCTCTGGGTTCCGTCCCCAGGACCAAAACACGTTTCCATCAAACTCTCTTGTGCTGGGGGGAGGCCCCGGGAGCCCCGGCGAGCCCTTGGTTTTACGCCCACGTTGGCGCCGGCTGCCCGCCCACCCCGTGCCCCGCAGGGCGGCTTCGAGTACAAGCGCGCCATCGTGGACTGCATCATCAGCATCATCGAGGACAACGCGGAGAGCAAGGAGACCGGGCTGTCGCACCTGTGTGAGTTCATCGAGGACTGCGAGTTCACGGTGCTGGCCACCCGCATCCTGCACCTCCTGGGCCAGGAGGGGCCGAAGACCAACAACCCCTCCAAGTACATCCGCTTCATCTACAACCGCGTGGTCCTGGAGCACGAGGAGGTCCGCGCAGGTAGGGCGGCGCCCGCCGGCCGGGCTCCAGCCTCCGCCCCAGCCTCCGCCCCGCGGGGACCCAGCCTCCGCCCCGGCCTCCGCCCCGCGGGGACCCAGCCGCCGTCCGAGGCCCAGGCGCTGTGGAAAGCTCGGTAGTTAGACGACCGCGCGCCTTCGCTGCGTTTATTTTTGGTGCCGAGGAGGGAGCCCAGCGCCTGGCACGGGCCACCGCGCCCAGCCCAGCCCCCGGGTGATCCTTCAGTGTCTGTGACTCACTGATTTTTTTTTTTAAGTTTCAAAATACGTTGGTCCTTAGAGTTTTTTGTTCTAATAATAATGGAGGTAAATTCATATGCCAAGAATCTGCCCCTTTATGTAAGTGTGCGGGTCAGCAGGCAGCTACCTGTCTATTTCACTTGGTTTTGTTTTTGGCAGCGCTGGGGATGGAGCCTCAGGCTTCCAGACCCACGCGCTAGTGCCGAGCCACGCCCACGTGGAGCCACGCCCACCAAACCCGCACCAAACCACGCCCCACGTGGAGCCACGCCCGCCCAACCCACACTAAGCCACGCTCCACGTGAAGCCACGCCCACCCAACCCGCACCAAACCACGCCCACCCAACCCACACCAAGCCCGTCCCACGTGGAGCCACGCCCACCAAAACCCACACTAAGCCACGCCCCAAGAAAGCCACACCTAACCACGGAACCATGCCCAATTCAAGCCACACCCCACACCTGGCCACGCCCCCACCACGGAGCCACACCCCCAGCCCCAACGAGCCTGTCGTGTTTAATTCCATCCTTTCTTCGAAACCCTCGCCGGTGGGTTTGTCTCAGCCGTTGACACCCATTAAGTAGTGGTTTGCTTTCACGTTCATCTAAGGCTCCGCGGTAAACGGAGGCCACGGGGAATCTGAGATTCCTGAGCGGTGGCCCCCCTGCGGTCCTGCCATAGTTATCTTGGAAGGAGCTCCCGCTGCAGGCCCGGGGCCACCACCCGCGAGCCCAGGGACCTGGAGGCAGAGGCAGGAAGGCCACAAGGTCAACCCCGACTCTGCGCCTTAGCAAGACCTCGTTTCAAAATAAGAAGTACAAGGGGCCTAGCCACGAGCGCAGTGTGGCGGGCCTGGGGGCTCAGCCCAGTCCCACCAGGAAAACGGTGGCGGTTGCAGCCACTCGCCCCTTTGCTTCCTGCCCCACCAGGCGCATGAGGTGGCGAGGCCCCGGCGCTGCCAGGCTCACCAGCACCTTTCCCTGGGTGGGTGGCACTTCCGGCCTCTGCCTCAACACTTCCGGCCTCTGAGCTCTGGAAGGCCCACGTGGCGCGTCGTCGGGGCCGAGGCAATCGGGTTTGCTCTGCCTGCAGGTGCTGTAAGTGCCCTCGCCAAATTTGGGGCCCAGAATGAAGAGATGTTACCCAGCATCTTGGTGTTGCTGAAGAGGTGAGTCTAAGCCCAGGGACCCTGTGCGAGGACAGTTCCCTGAGGCCCACACAGCTGTCCTTCGTCTTTGTAGTGAAAAAGGAGGAAGAAAGATTATATGATTAGTGATTTTAAAAAGTGTAAAAGAAGCCGGGCACCATGGCCCATGCCTCTCGTCCCAGCACTTGGGGAGGCTGAGGCAGGAGGATTGCAAGTTGGAGGCCAGCCTCAGCAACAGTGAAGTGTTAAGCAACTCAGTGAGACCCTGTGTCTACATAAAACAAAACAGGGCTGGGGATGTGGCTCAGTGGTCGAGGGCCCCTGAATTCAATCTCCAGTACCAAAAAAAGAAAGCGTAGAAGAGCATTTAAAAAAAAACAAAAACATACAAACCTCACCACCCAGTTAGGACCCTTGGGGATTTGAGTTATTCCATTTTTAAAAGTAGCTTCATTGAGATGATCTGCGTACCATGCACTTCACATTTTAAATGTGCACCTGAGGGTGGGACGTGGCTCGGTGGCAGAGCACTTGCCTGGCCTGCGTGACACCCGCCTGTCGTCCCTGCCTCAGGAGGCTCAAGCAGGAGGATCGCCAGTTCAAAGCCAGCCTCAGCAACTCAGGGAGACCCTGTCTCTACAGAAACTACAAAAGAGGGCTGGGGAGGTGGCTCAGTGGCTGAGTGCCCCTGGGTTCGACCCCTGCTACCGCCCCCCAAAATACATAGTTCCGTCCCCATTACTGTGAATGAACGAATGGATCAATCAGGGGACTTTAACGTGGTCGCAGGCCACGACCTAAATGACAGACACTGTGTAGCTGGGGGCGCTGGTGCACCCCTGTAGTCCCAGCGGCCTGCAGGCTGAGGTAGGAGCATCTCAAGTTCGGGGCCACCTGTGGCAACTTTAGTAAGACGCGGTGTCAAAATAAAAAAACGGGGATTCCAGCCGAGAGTGAACTGCCCCTGGATTCACCCCAGTGCTGCCCAGAAAGAAAACGAGAATCATCACTTCCTCCACCAAACCTATTTCCATTCAGCCTCTCAGTTCCAAACAACCACAAAACTACTTATTTTTTTGGTACTGGGGATTGAACTCAGGGCCTCACCACCGTTTGCTCACTCGTCACTTGGTGGGCATGCGGGTTATTTCCACTTTTTGGCTACACCACTGATGGTACTGTGAATACTGAAGTTCTTTTTTTAGGAGGTGGGGACCAGGGATTGAACTCGGGAGCACTCGACCCCTGAGCCATGTCCCCAGCCCTGTTTTGTGTTATGTAGAGACAGGTCTCACTGAGCTATTCGGGGCCTCGTTTTGCTGAGGCTGGCATTGAACTCGCAGTCCTCCTGCCTCAGCCTCCTGAGTGCTGAAGATTACAGACGTGTGCCACTGTGCCTGGCTGAAGTTTTGTTTTTTTGTGAGAGATCTGTTTTCCTGTTTCTTGGATATTAACCTGGGAGTGGCCAGGTCATACGAATATGAAATGCTATTATTTTTTTGGTTGTTTATGGGCCTTTATTTTATTTATTTTATGTGGTGCTGAGAGTTGAACTCAGTACCTGACACCTGCTAGGCAAGCGCTCTACCACTGAACCACAGCCCTGGCCCATATGAAATGCCTTTTTTATTATTTTGGTACCAGGTATTGAACCCAGGGGTACTTAACCCCTGAGCCCCCTCCCCAGCCCTTTTTTATATTTTATTTAGAGACAGGATGTCACTGAGTTGCTCAGGGCCTAAGTTGCTGAGGTTGGCCTCCAACTCTCAATCCTCCTGCCTCAGCCTCCCAAGCCACTGGGATGACAGGTGTGCGCCAGCTCACTAGGCCAAAATGCTTTTTGACATGTCTGTTGGATACAGAAGGTTGCCACCCTCACTGGTGGGCTTTAGGGAGAGGGTCCAGGATGCAGGGATTTGCTGTCTCCTAGCTCATGAGTCTCCTGGGCCCCTCAGTGTTCTGGCTGGGGGTGGGGCTGGAGCAGGGCCTGGCCTGCGCTTCCCTGAGCTCCGTCCTCGGCCCCCTCTTTGCGCTCCGATGGCTTTATCTGATCATTGCCAGGCACCACCTCTGGGGACCAAGCCCTCTGGGCTGCCTCCTGCCACCCCAGTGGACTTGGCAGGGTCCCTCCTGCCAGCCCTGCGGGGCCCCAGGCAGCAGCTCCTTGTGTCCCGGCTGCAGGTGTGTGATGGACGATGACAATGAGGTGAGGGACCGAGCCACCTTCTATCTGAACGTTCTGGAGCAGAAGCAGAAGGCCCTCAACGCGGGCTACATCCTGAACGGTGAGTCTTGCCTGGACAGGCTTTAGCCCCGGGCAGGGGACATCGAGACAGGACTCCACGGCATTGCTGGGACCTCAGAGAACCCAGGGTCGCGGGGCCACCCCCATGTGGGCAGAAACAGCCTCCTAACCGAAAAATATTCCTCGTTAATAAAAAACTTCTGCTGGGTGTGGTGGTGCACGACTAATCCAGGCAACTCCGGAGGCTGAGGCAGGAGGATCGAAGTTGGAGGCCAGCTTCAGAAACTCAGCGAGGCCCTGAGCAACTCAGTGAGACCCTGTCTCTAAAGGGGCTGGGGACGTGGCGCAGTGGTTAAGCACCCCAGGGTTCAATCTCTGGTACCAAAAATTTTTGTTTGTTTGTTTGTTTTTGGCACCAGGGATTGAACTCAGGGGCCCTCAACCACTGAGCCACATCCCCAGCCCTATTTTGTGTTTTATGTAGAGACAGGGTCTCACTGAGTTGCTTAGTGCCTCGCCATTGCTGAGGCTGGCTTTGAACTCGCGATTCTCCTGTCTCAGCCTCCCTAAGTGCTGGGATTACAGGCTTGTGCCACCGCGCCCGGCTTCCAAAAATTTTTAAAAAAGGAAAATAAATAAAAAACTTGTATTTTCCCTGTATGTTACTTTCTCGAAGTCATTTTATGTTTAAAGGAGGCTCAGGAAAGAGAGATGAAGTGATTTCCTCAGGGCCAGACCCCCTAGGATTGGTAATTGGGGCCAGGGCCTCAGCCCTCCGTGCGGATTCCGGTGCATTCTGCCGTGTTGTCCAGGTGAGTGACCTCTGCCTCTGGCCCTAGGTCTGACCGTGTCCATCCCTGGTCTGGAGAGGGCTCTGCAGCAGTACACGCTCGAACCCTCAGAGAAACCTTTCGACCTCAAGTCTGTGCCCCTGGCCACCACGCCCATGGCAGAGCAGAGAGCAGGTAAGGCTGCACTCCTCCCCGGCCTCCGGTCCAGGCCTCCGTCGCAGGGTCTGCACTGGCGGCAGGTCACTGATCTAACCAGGGTGGGCCCGGAGGAGCCCCCAGCTCAGGGAGGGGGACACACACTTGAAGGTGCTTTTTTTTTTTTTTGGTGGGGAGGTACCAGGGATTGGACTTGGGCCCTCGACCACCGAGCCACCTCCCCAGCCCTGTTTTGTTTTATGTAGAGACAGGGTCTCGCTGAGTTGCTCAGGGCCTTGCTGTTGCTGAGGCTGGCTTTGGACTCCCCATCCTCCTGCCTCAGCCTCCCAAAGTGCTGGGGTGACAGGCGTGCGCCACCGCGCCCGGCAGGATGCTTGCTCTTTCTCCCACGTGCTCGTACGTTTTCAGGAGTGTTGGCTTCGTGGCTCAGGGAGCGTCAGGGAGTCAGCACCTCACGGGCCGCCCTGCGGCTGCAGCTGTGGGTTGACGGTCTGTGTTTGTCCTGCAGAGAGCACCCCCGTCGCAGCAGTCAAACAGCCTGAGAAAGTGGCCGCCACCAGGCAGGAGATCTTCCAGGGTGAGTGACCGTGCTGCCAAGTGACCCATAACTGGTCAGCGTGGGCCCATGGGCCTGACCATTGAGGGTCACGTGGGGCCCGGGCCAGTCTCCCCAGGGCTGTTGAGAACTTGAGAGGCGGCGCTGGGGCTCAGGATGGGGCGCCTGCCTGTCGCATGGGAGGCACTGGGTTCCTTCCCCAGCACGACAAAAAAATTTAAAAAGTGAAAATGTCACTGGGTCTGTTGGGCGCTGGGCCCGCAGGCTGCGTTTGCCCTAGTCTTTTCATGTGGGGGTTTGGGGGCACCAGGCATTGAACCCAGTGCTGCTTAACCCCTGAGCCACAGCCCCAGCCCTGTGTATTTTTTAGTTAGAAACAGGGTCTCACTGCGTTGCTTTTGGCCTCACTAAATTGCCGAGGCTAGCCTCCAATTTGAGATCCTCCTGCCCCAGCCTCCCGAGCCACTGGGGTGATAGCTGTGTGCCGCTGCGCCCAGGCCGGTTGACTTGTCTCTCCCGAGGTCTTTGTAGGACAGGGGAGGAGAGTGTTCCCAGGAGGGGGTGCAGCTTGAGCGAGTCAGCCTGGCGATGGCTTCTGGGCGTTTGTTGAGTGCCCGGGGCCTGTGATTTCAGAGCAGCTGGCGGCGGTGCCCGAGTTCCACGGGCTGGGGCCCCTGTTCAAGTCCTCGCCTGAGCCGGTGGCCCTCACCGAGTCGGAGACGGAGTACGTGGTGCGCTGCACAAAGCACACCTTCGCCGCCCACATGGTGTTCCAGGTGCGCCGCGCGGGCCGGGGGGAGGCCCAGGCCGGGGGCCCTGGGGCTGCCTGGGAGCCCCGCGTGGTGAGGGCCTGTCACCGGCAGGCGCGTCCCTTGCCCCTTCCCAGGACCTCTCTGGCTCCTGCGTGGTCCCTGGGTCCCTGGCGCAGCGTGGCCTCTGTCCCCTCTGCTCCAGTTCGACTGTACGAACACGCTCAACGACCAGACTCTGGAGAACGTCACCGTGCAGATGGAGCCCACGGAGGCCTGCGAGGTGCTGTGCTGCGTGCCCGCCCGGACCCTGCCCTACAACCAGCCCGGGACCTGCTACACGCTGGTGGCGCTGCCCAAGGAGGACCCCATGGCTGGTGAGCCCCTCCGGCCGCCCTGGCCTCCTGGGCCTCCTGGGCCTCCTGGGCCTCGTCCCGAGAAGGCCCAGCGTCCCGTGTGTGTGTCACTGTTTGTCTGCGTGTGTGAAGATGTGACACGAGGCCATTCGTATGGTCAGCGACACGAACACACCTGTATTATTTTCATTACCGTTCGTGTCACTTATTTCTATATTTTTTAGAGACTTTTCTTAGTTGTCGGTGGACACAGAGCCCCGGGCCACCGCCTGCCTTGCGCCTGCGGCTCCCGTGGGACCTGTCCCTGCCCCGCGGGGCGCCACCTGGAGTCCGGCTTGCGGGTTGGGTGGCAGGTCCCTGCCGCCCGTGACGGAGCGGAGCCCAGAGGGCAGGCCGTGGCCCCTGCCTGCGCAGGCCCTGGTCCCGTGGAGCCGGGCGTCCTGGCCACACAGTCCATCCTTCCTCCCACAGTGGCCTGCACGTTCAGCTGCGTGATGAGGTTCACGGTCAAGGACTGCGACCCCACCACCGGGGAGGCGGATGACGAGGGCTACGAGGACGAGTACGTGGTAAGGCCCAGCTCCCCGCGCTCGCCGCGGCTCTTGGCCTTGCTGGCTGGGATGGACGGCTTTCTTTTTCCCTCCTCCTCCTTTGGTGGTGCTGGGGATTGAAACCCAGGCCTCACCCCCGCTAGGCCAGGCTCCGACCGCTGAACCACGTCCCCTTACGGCTGTCTTCAAAGGAACGGCTTAGCGGGGCGTCTTCCCAGCAGCCTGGGAGGCTGAGGCAGGAGGATTGCAGGGCGGAGGCCAGCCTCAGCAGTTTAATGAGACCCTGTCTTAAAAAAAAGAAAAATAGAAAGGGCTGGAGATGTAGCTCCGTGTAGAGCTCCCCTGGGCTCAGTTCGTATTACAAAAAAAAAAAGTGGAACCTTGGGGTCTAGAGGGACAGAGTGCTTGTCCAGCCCGTGCAGTGCCCTGGACTGACGGCATCCCAACCGGAAAAAAAAATAAATAAAAAGAAGCCAGCTGGACGTGGTGGCACATACCTGTCATCCCAGCAGCTCGAGAGGCTGAGGCAGGAGGATTGTGAGTTGGGAGGCCAGCCTCAGCAACGGCGAGGCGCTGAGCAACTCACTGGGACCCTGTCTCTAACGTGTCCCACAGTGGACACTCCAGGATGTCGGGTGTTGGTGGACTGAACCTTGAGGTCAGGCTGCTCTGGGTCTGTGACCTGAAGCCCACCCTGTCCTTAGTGCCTCGTGGGCGCATCTGCCGGGCGAGGTGCAGGAGAGCATGAGGGACGCGGCAGGGGGTGTCCCACGGAGGTCAGTGTCTCACAGGGACCTCCGCCTCTGCAGCTGGAGGACCTGGAGGTCACCGTGGCCGACCACATCCAGAAGGTCATGAAATTGAACTTCGAGGCCGCCTGGGATGAGGTGGGGGACGAGTTTGAGAA
This sequence comes from Geosciurus inauris, assembly GCA_004024805.1. Lineage (NCBI taxonomy): Eukaryota > Metazoa > Chordata > Mammalia > Rodentia > Sciuridae > Geosciurus > Geosciurus inauris. Next base: position 29,913 of record PVHX01009221.1, on the reverse strand, counting down.
GGAGGAGACGTTCACCCTGTCCACCATCAAGACGCTGGAAGGTACAACCTGGGGATGTGTCCATCCCTCCTGCTTCCACGGATCCATGGCCAGAGCACAGACCTTAATGCCACTTCACTAAGCCATTTAAGGCCTGGGGGCACATGCCTGTAATCTCAGGGACTCGGGAGGCTGAGGCAGGAGGATCACAAGGTGGAGACCAGCCTCAGCAACTCAGCGAAGCTGTGAGCAACCTCGTGAAACCCTGTCTCACAATAAAAAGGGCTGGGGAGGTGGTTCCGTGGTTAAGCACCCGGGTTCATTTCCTGGTACCGAGAGAGAGAGACAGATACGTGGCTTGGGCTGGGGATGTGGCCAGGGGAGCAGCGTGCTCAGCGTGTGCAGGGCTCTGGGTTTGACCCCAGAAGCGCACGCACGTGCAGAAGGGTGTGTGATCCGTGCTGCTGGCTTTCTCCCCGCAGAGGCCGTGGGCAACATCGTGAAGTTCCTAGGCATGCACCCCTGTGAGCGGTCCGACAGGGTGCCGGAGAACAAGAACACCCACACGCTGCTGCTGGCCGGTGAGCAGCACGTCCGGCCGGAGGGCCTGGCCGCTTGTCGGTGGGAATGCACTGGGCCCTGGGTACAGACTCGCCAGGGAACATGGGGAGTCAAAATCTGCCGCCTTTAAAATTCATCAAGCATGAGAAGATCTGCAGTGAGATACCCGACTCCTAGCCAGGCACACGCCTGTCATCCCAGCAGCTTGGGAGGCTGAGGCAGGAGGACCACAAGGTAGAGGCCAGCCTCAGCAACTGAGCAAAGCCCTAAGCAACTCAGTGAGACCCTGTCTCCAAATAAAATCTAAAAAGACCTGGGGATGTGGCTCAGTGGTTAAGTGCCCCTGGGTTCAATCCCTGGTGCCAAAAAAAGGAGTAATGAAGGACCCTTATTTTGGTACCAGGCATTGAACCAGTACCAAAAAAGCCCTCGCCCACTGGGCCACATCCCCAGCCCTATTTTGTGTTTTATGTAGAGACAGGGTCTTGCTGAGTTTCTTAGGGTCTCGCTGAGTTGCTGAGGCTGGCCTCAACCTTGTGATCCTCCTGCCTCAGCCTCCTCAGCTGCTGGGTGACAGGCGTGCGCCACCACGCCCGGCATGATCCTGTGTTCAATGCAGAAAGGTCACTGCTTAGCATGCCTAAAACAATTAAGAAAAGGAAGTGGGTTTTCTTAAGCCGAGTGTTTATAAACAGGGTGGGGAGGGTGTCCTGCCTCCTGTCTGCTCACAGCTGTGGCCCCAAACCCTTCATTTGTGACCACATGGTTTCCGTCCCCTGGGCCTGGCAGACACCTGCTCTGTGGCTTCCTCCTGGTGGGGCTGTCCCCTCCATGTGTGACGGCAGGCACCGGCCTCATGTCTGTGGATGCATCCGGCTTGGACAAAGCTGGACGTGGGGTTAGAGTTTCCCCTCTGCTTTGGCTCTGGGTCCTGGAGCTCAGAGAAAGGCCTCCTCGGGGACCTCAGTCCCGCTGTCTGCAGAGTCACCTTGAGCAGCCGCTGCCCAGGCCACCCCAGCCTCTGCAGCCCTTCGGCCTCACGCCCCCCTGTCCCCTCCCTTCAGGTGTGTTCCGGGGTGGCCACGACATCCTGGTGCGCTCCCGACTGCTGCTTTTGGACACGGTGACGATGCAGGTGACGGCCAGAAGTTCCGAGGAGCTGCCGGTCGACATCGTCTTGGCCTCCGTCGGCTGAGGGCCCGTCTGCAGAGGCCCTGGGCCTCCCTCCCCACACTACGCAGGAGAGTCGGGCGGGAGCCTTTCCCGCGCCTCGTGTTCAGGCACAACCAGGAATCATTGTGGATTTTCAGCCTCCCCAGAACTCCTGGGTAACTTTTTCCCCCAAGTAGAGGATTATTTTAGCTTGTCTGAGGTGTCGCCCTGCCTGAGACGGAAGGGGCGTCAGCGTTGACTCAAACGCTCACACCTCGTTTCATCCCCAAGACGCCGTCTTATCACTAGAATAAATGAGCACGTATTTATTGAGTGACGGCGGCTCCTGGACTCCTCACCAGGGCCTCCGGCTTGGCCTGCGGCCTCCCTGGGCAGCTCCCTGGGGGAGCACCTGCCTGTGCCCTGCACATCCTCAGCCGGTGGCTGCTGCTTCCCCTCCTCCTGAAGCCACCCCAGCACCAGGCCCGGGCAGGAGCACCCCGTTTGCCAAATGCGCCGCCACGTGTAGTGAGCGTGCAGGTCCCACCCTGGGGTCTCCCAGCCCCTCCTTTTGTAGATGACAAAGCGTTTGGCTTGGTAACCGGGCGCTGCCTCGCGTGGTGGTCAGCTTTTTTGCTGCGGTGATGAAAGACCTGATGTGGATGATCTTAGGGGACGAGAGGTTGATCGGGGCTCAGGTGTCCAGGTCCCCGTCCAGGGACAGCAGCTCCAGGCCTGGCCCCGGGTGAGGCTGGACCTCCTGGAGGAAGAGTGGTGGAGGCAAGCAGAGACCCGACTCTCCAGACAGACACCCCAGAGCCAGGTCCCCAGGGCCACCTCCTCACCACACCCGCCTGCCTCCCTCCAGGGAGCAGGGCACTGACGGGGTTCAGGTTTCTCCCCTGAACCTTCCTGCACTGTCTCCACGTGAGCTTTTGGGGGACACCTCACATCCCAACCCCTGGCATCAGGTCTGAGGGGGAGAGTGTCCCGGGGCCCCTGCTCCCAGTTGTCTGGTTGGGTGGGTGGCGGCGGGTGGGTGCTGGTGACGTCCCCGGCCCGGGCCGGCTTCACACGCGAGCCTGGTGGTTTCACCAGCTGTGGCCACAATGCGCGTGCAGAGCCTGATCTGAAGAACGCGGACCTTACACTTGGGTTGGTTTTGCGGGGTGGCCTCGAGGGCGCTTGCGGGCTCCTGGACGTGTCCCCGGGTCGCTCGGGTTCGGTCCCGCCCTGAGGCTCTGATCAGGACCCTGCAGGGCAATGGATTCTCGCCCCTGCGACCCCGTGCCCCGCAGCCCGCGTTGGGGAACACTAACCCCGCCGGGGCCCGCCAATAGGGAGGAGAGTGTCGCTGCGAGTGTCCCCTGGCAGTCACTTTCTCCCGGAGGTCGCGGGAAGAGGCGTCCTGGCTTGGGGGGAGAGCGGGGCGGGGCTGGAGTGGGGGCGGGGCCTCGGAAAGAAACCCCGCGGTTGGTCAGCGGCCTTCGGGGCGGGGCCACAGGGAAAGGGACCCGCTGCCGGCCAGCGCGGGAAAGGTCCGCCCTTTGGGGCGTGGCTGGCGTGTGGGCGGGGCCTCGGGGAAATGCACCGCGCGGTTGGTCAGCGCGGGAACGGCGGCTTTCGGGGCGGGGCCGAGCCCTGGGGGCGGGGCCTGGCGCGGGCGCGCGGCGTCGGGCTGAGCGCGGCGCGGACGTGAGGCGAGGCGGGGCGACGCGCGGCTGCCGGAGCCGCTGGACCGCGGCGGAGGGTGAGGCGACGCGGGCGGCGGGAAGGCCGGGCGGGCGCGGTGCGGGGGCCCGGGGGACAGGGCGGCCTGCTGGCCGCGCCGCCGGGGCTGCACGACGCCGGCCGAGGCACCTCCTCGTCCCGGCACGTACTTGGGGCGCGTCCGGGGCCTGGGTGCGACCCGGTCAGCGGAGGGCGGGACGTGGGCCTGGGGCGCGCCGGAGGCCGCTTTGGGGGAGGTTGGCGGAGGCCGCGAGGCCCGGTCTCTAAACAGAATACGAGAGGCGCCGGGCGCCCCGGGTGCCGTCCCCGGTGACCAACCCGAACCCCGGTATTTCACGAGCGACCGGCCCCCGCGTGTTGCGTCCACAGACTGAGGCGGCAGCGCGAGCATGTGCGGGCGCACGTCCTGTCACCTGCCCAGGGACGTCCTCACGAGAGCCTGCGCCTATCGCGACCGGCAGGGCCAGCAGCGGCTCCCCGAGTGGAGGGACGCGGACCAGTACGCGCCCTCGTACAACCAGAGCCCGCAGTCCAGCAGCCCCGTGCTTCTGTCCCGCCTGCACTTCGAGAAGGTAGCCTCTGCCCTGCCTCGGCCTCGGCCCTCACTTCCCTTTTCTTGCCGGTTCTTTTCTCTTTTTTGACAGTACTGGGGATGGAACCTGGGGACACTCAACCGCTGAGCCACCTCCCCAGCCCTTTTGTATTTTATTTAGAAACACGGTCTCGCTGAGTTGCTTAGGACCTGAGTTGCTGAGGCTGGCCTCCAACTCGAGATCCTCCTGCCTCGGCCTCCCCAGCTGCTGGGATGACAGCGTGTGCCACTGTGCTTGGCTGGGATCACATTTCAATGAGCCTTTATCTGTATATTCTGGCCCCCAGATGAGAACCAGTCTGAGCCTCACTGCAATTAGGGTTTTTTTTTAGCGTTTATGGACCTTTATGTTTTTCATTTATTTATATGTGATACTGAGAACCGAACCCAGTGCCTCACACGTGCTAGGCAAGTGCTCTGCCACTGAGCCACAGCCTCAGCCCCTAAAGTAGTTTTTAATGCTTTACAGCCTGAGGCCTTGATTCACTGTTCCCCAGGCTCCATTAAAACGCATCTGCTATGCTGGGCACGCTGGCCCTAATGCCTGCCCAACTTCTAGAAGCCTTTTATTTGGGAGGGGGGATTTTTTTCTTAAAGACTGCAGCTTTGGACATGGTGGCTCACCCTTGTAATTGCAGCGAATCTCTGAGGGAGGATCACAAGTTCAAAGCCAGCCTCAGCAACTGGGTGAGGCCCTAAGCAACTCAGCGAGACCCTTTCTCTAAATAAAATATAAAAAAGAGCTGAGGATGTGGCTCAGTGGTTGAGTGCCCCTGGGCTCAATCCCTGGTACCAAAAATAAAATTTTTAAAAAAGGGCTGGGGGGCTGGGTTGTAGCTCAGTGGTAGAGCCCTTGCGTTCCATCCTCAGCACCACATACAAACAAATAAAATAAAGGTTTCTCAACAACTAAAAAAATACTTAAAAAAAAAAGAAAAAGGGCTGGGGATGTGGCTCGGTGGTTAAGCACCCCTGGGGTTCAGTCTCTGGTACCCTCCTCCCCCAAAAAGGAGACCCTCAAAGGGGAACGAAAAGATGAGACATTTGACAGGAAGGCATAATGTAGAGGAACGGGGATTATGTGTGAGTTTTCTGGGCTTTTACCCTCGTTCTCTTCCAGATATCTCTGCAGACTCACTGAATGAAGGTCAAGTGGAAGAGAACGTTGCTTAACAGGAAGTTCCAGAGACAGCACTTGTCCTAGGTTGCTTGATCAGCCAGGGCAAATCAGGAACTGAATTCCAGACCCTGGTGCCCATTCCAATTAATGGATCCTAGAACCAGAAATAGGGAAGGTGGAAACAAACAGTCCCCCTTTGGGTCACTGTTCTCAATTTACTGATGTACTGTTCGACCACACCTGTCTAATCAGTTTGCTTAAGATTCCATGGGTTAGCCAGGCACGGGGGTGCACACCTGTCATCCCAGCAGCTGGGGAGGCTGAGGCAGGAGGATCACAAGGTGGAGGCCAGCCTCAGCAATTTATCGAGGCCCTAAGCATCTCAGCGAGGCCCTGTCTCTAAAAAAATGCTAAAAAGGGCTGGGGATGTGGTTCTGTGGTTAAGTGCCCCTGGGTTCAATCCCTGGTACCAAAAAAAAAAAAAAGCATGTGTTGCATAATTTGATAAATATTTAATATTTCATTTTTCTCAACTTGTAATTTGAAACGAAATCGGAAGGAGTTGAGCAGCGCATTCCCCTGGTCCCCGCGGCCTGCACGTCGCTGCATTTGCATTCGCAACCGCTGCTTTGCAAACTGCGTCCCCTCAGGTTGATCCGCCTCAGCGGCCCCAGCTGTCCTGTTCAGCCACCAAAACGGAAGAGGTGGCTAACCCCGGCAGTGTTCTCAGCCTCCTGGCTTCTCACCCCAGCCGGCCGTCAGCGTCCTCGCCTGGGGGCCTGGTTTAGTGGTCCCCACAGCACTCGGTCCAAGGTCACCGGTAGAGTCTGGGAGGAAGGCCTGAGCCCGGCCCTGCGGACGCGGACGTGGCGCCGCCCACCCTCTGCTGTAGGGAGCGGTTCGGCAGCCTCCTGGCCTCTGCTCACCAGCTGCTGAGAGCACCCACGTCACAACAGCCAGCAGTCACTCCTGACAGTCCCAGGAGTCTCTGGGGGTTGGGGATAGGGGTGTCAGTGTTCCAAGTTGGGATTCCAGATCTACCAGAGTTGCTTCGCAGTTTCCTGTTGAAATTGGAAATCTGAATTCAGGTTGATTGACGCCCCTGCCCCCCCACCACAAATTGAACCCAGGGGTGCTTAACCAGGGAGCCCCCTCCCCAGCCTTTTTTAATATTTTATGTAGAGACAGGGTCTCACTGAGTTGCTTAGGGCCTCACTAAATTGCTAAGGCTGGCCTCCAACCTGCGATCCTCCTGTCTCAGCCTCCGGAGTCGCTGGGATGACAGGCATGTGCCACCGGCCCAGTCCTCCCTCTCCCTCTCTACCCCTCCTTTCTTTTCTTCCTGGGATTCAACGCAGTGGTGTTTTACCACTGAGCTGCATCCTCAGCCCTTTAAAAATTTTTTTTCAAGACAGGTTTCACTAAGTTGTCCAGGCTGGGCTTGAACTTGAAATCCTCCTGCCTCAGTCTCCTGTGTTGCTGGGATTACAGGTGTGCACCATGGTACCTGCCATTGTTATCTTTAAATTTTTAAAAATTACCTTGTGGCCAGGCATGGTAGGACACACCTATAATCCCAACTACTTGGGAGGCTGAGACAGGAGGATCACAAATTGGAGGCCAGCCTCAGCAACTCAGTGAGATCCTGTTTCAAAATAAAATATAAGCCGGGTGCGGTGGTGCACACCTAAAAACCCAGCGCTTTGGGAGGCCAAGGTGAGACTCACAAGTTCAAATCCAGCCTCAGCAGTGGCGAGGCCCTAAGCAGCTCAGTGAGATCCTGTCTCTACATAAAACACAGAATAGGGCTGGGATGTGGCTCAGTGGTCGAGTTCCCCTGGGTTCAATCCGCAGTACCAAAAAAACAAGTTAGGCCACGTGCAGACATGCACAGTTATAATGCCAGCAACTCAGGAGGTCGAGGCAGGAGGATTGCAAGTTCAAGGCCGGCCTGGGCAACTTAGACCCTGTCTTAAAATAAAAATATAGCCAGGTACAGCGGTGCACACCTGTTACACCAGAGGCCCAGGGGCTGAGGTAGGAGGTTCCAAGCCAGCCTCAGCCACTTAGGTGCTAAGCTACTCAGTGAGACGCTGTCTCTAAACAAAGGGCTGGGGAGGGGGCTCAGGGGTCAAGCACCCGGGGTTCAAAACTCTACCACAAGAAAAAAGTTACCCTCGTCAAAATCCTTTTTGGCTAGACTCTTCCCTTTTTTAAAAAAAATATTTATTTTTTAGTTGTAGGTGGACACAATATCTTTCCGTTTTTATGTGGTGCTGAGGATACGAGCCTCAGCCCCTCCGCGTGCTGGCTGAGCGCTGCCACGGAGCCCCGGCCCCAGCCCAGCCGGTCCCCTCCAGTCCTCTCTCCCCTCCAGTCCTCTCGGGTGCCTTCTGTCTCAGCTCTGCTAACACTGGAATGAATACGCTAAATCTGGTGGGGTTTGTTTCTTTTGGTTTTTATAGTACTAGGGATTAAGCCTGGGAGGCCCTCCCGCTGAGCCACATCCTCAGCCCTTTTTTATATTGTATTTAGAGGCCGGGTCTTGCCGAGTTGCTGAGGCTGGCCTCCAATTTGTGATCCTCCTGCCTTGGGCCTCCAGAGCCGCTGGGATGGCAGGCATGCGCCCTGGCCCTTGGCTCCTTTTTATTGTTTATTTTGAGACAGGGCCTCACTCCGTTGCCCAGGCTCCTCTCGAACTTGGGATCCTCCTGCTTCAGCCTCCAGGTGGCGGGGATTACAGGCATGTCGGTCTCAGATTGCGTGGGGCCTCCTCACTGGGTCCTCACCCTCCTCCCGCCAGGACGCCGACCCCTCGGAGCGCGTCATTACCCCCATGCGATGGGGCCTGGTCCCCTGCTGGTTCAGAGAGGCCGACCTGTCCAGGCTGCCCTTCAACATCACCAACTGCCGCAGCGACACCATGTTGCAGAAGCGCTCCTTCAAGGTGGGCGGCGGGCGGGGAGGGCGCTGTCCCTCAGCCCTTGGCGCCGCAGCCCCCGCGAGACAAGGTTCCAGGGAGCCCAGCCCGGCGTGGGGTGCGTCCTGCGGGGCCTGGTGGCTCCTCTGAGCCCGTGTCCTGCTCGCCTCCCAGGTGCCTCTGGGAAAGGGCCGGCGCTGTGTGGTTCTGGCCGACGGATTCTACGAGTGGCAGCGGAGTCGGGTGACGAGCCAGAGCCGCCCGTACTTCATCTACTTCCCCCAGGCCACCCAGCAGGTACCGCCCGGCCAGCGTCCCTGCTGTGGCCACAGAGCCGCCAGCACAGCGGCAGGGGAGGGGAGGGCGCCCAGGGCCGGGTGTCCAGGTCCCCGTCCAGGGACAGCAGCTCCAGGCCCCGGGCCCAGGCGAGGCTGGACGCCCTGGAGGACGGGTGTGTGCAGGGCAGCAGCTCCATGGTGACCCGCGGGCAGGGACCCCACTCTCCAGACACGACACCCAGAGCCACGTCCCAGGGCCCCTCCTCACCACACCCACCGCCCCGTCCACCCAGGTCGCCCACCAGGGAGCCGGGCACTGACGGGCGGGGGCCCTCCAACCTGTCCCTGCTGCCCTGAGCCCCTGCAGGGTCCCCACGTGGGCTCTGGGGACACCACAGCCACACAGGCAGTCAGGACCACACAACGTGTGTCAGTCATGACTGGTGACGCGTAGGACACCCGGCTGCACTTGTAGCCCAGTGGGCCCTGGACTTCACCATCTGGGTTTCTGTAAATACCTGCGAGGGTCACGGTGGCGAAATCACCGGATGCTCCATTTAACACGTCCAGTTCTTTTTCGTTTTGAATTTGATAAGTACACCAGAGTCCCGCCGAGTTGCTGAGGCTGGCCTCCATCTCATGAGCCTCCTGCCTCAGCCTCCTGAGCCACAGCACCGGCTCTTGGCTTCTTTTATCTGCTCTGTACGTCGTCCGCCTTTTCCACAAGAGCCTTTCCTCATCGAGCAGCCTGTGTGGGTGACTTTCCTTACGTGCTGAGCTCGTCTCCCCCGCTGCTTCCAGCCGGGCGGTGGTGCCACAGAGAGTCCTGAGACCTGGGAGGGCGCCTGGGACAGCTGGAGACTGCTCACCATGGCCGGCATCTTCGACTGCTGGGAGCCCCCAGGGGGAGGGGACCTCCTCTATTCCTATACGGTCATCACCGTGGACTCCTGCAAAAGCCTCAGCGACATCCACCCCAGGCAAGTCACTCTCCTTATCCTGGGATCCAAAACGAGTCCCACAGGAGTTTGTCCTCTGTTCCCAGCACTTAGGGAGGCTGAGACAGGAGGCTCGCGAGTTCAAAGCCAGCCTCAGCAACAGCGAGGCCCTAAGCAGCTCAGTGAGACCCTGTCTCTACATAAAACACAGAATAGGGCTGGGGATGTGGCCCAGTGGGTTCAATCTCCAGGACCAAAAAATCCCCCACAGGACCTGGACTAGGATGTAGCTCAGCAAAGTCCTCCCCTGGCACAGGAGGCCCTGGGTTTAACCGGAGGATACTCGAACCAGCGAGTGGCTTCGTGCCGTAACTTCTCCATCACTGCTGAATGAAGGCCACTTGTATTTTTTGGTACTAGGGACTGAACTCAGGGGCTTCCTGCCCCAAGCCGCCTCCCAGCAGGGTCTTTTTTGTTTTTTGGTTTTGTTTAGTTTTTTGGTGTTTTTTGCCGGGGGCGGAACCCAGGTGCTTAGCCCCTGAGCCCCCTCCCCAGCCCTCGTTAATATCTGATTTAGAGACAGGGTCTCGCTGAGCTGCTTAGGGCCTTCCTAAGTTGCTGAGGCTGGCCTCCAGCTTGTGATCCTCCTGCCTCAGCCTCCCGAGGCGCTGGGATGGCAGGCGTGCGCCCTTGGGCCTGGCTTACTGTAGGTTGTCCCCATCTGGTGGACAGAGGCTGGAAGTTGGGGACAGATGAGGATCTATTGTTTAATTTTAGGCTGGGGCATCAAAGCCTGTCCGTTTTCTAGAACGTGCGGTGGCTTGACCAATCTGGTGACACGCCCTGTGCGTCCCACATGGAACTCGCATGGGTCTCCCAGGTCGAGTCCAGAGCCCGGTCCGGCCTGCTCGGGGCGGCCGTGTCGTGTGACTTGAGGCGCGGAGGGCCGGAGCTTGTCACCAGGTGCTGACGGGTCCCTGCCCTCTCCCCGCCCGGCCTCCTGGCTAGGATGCCGGCCATCCTGGATGGAGAGGAGGCCGTCTCCAAGTGGCTCGACTTTGGGGAGGTGTCCACTCAGGAAGCGCTGAAGCTCATCCAGCCCACGGACAACGTCACCTTCCATCCCGTCTCCTCCGTGGTGAACAACTCACGGAACAACACGCCCGAGTGTCTCACTCCCCTCAGCCTCCTGGCCAGAAAGGTAGGAGGGCTCGCTGGCCCGAGTGGATCCCGGGGACTCGGCTGCTCGCCATCAGAGCCTCCTGTGCGTGTCTCGTGTGCACCGAGGCTGAGCTGAACGCAGGACACGCGACCCCGAGCCCCTCTCGGCCCTTTTATTTAGAGACAGGGTCTCACTGAGTTGCTTAGGGCCTCTCCAGGTTGCTGAGGCTGGCCTCCACCTCGCAATCCTCCTGCCTCAGCCTCCTGAAGCACCACACCAGGCTTCTACACGGTCTTGACTTTTCTGGACAGGTGGCCTTATGCCAGTTCAGTTTGGGCTTGGGCTGTGGGTGCCAGGGAAGCAGCGGGGAGTGGTGACAGTGGAGGACAGCTTGTGCAGAGAGGCCACATGGGGGACGCTTGAGCCTCAGTTTCTGACCACAGTGCTGTTGACGTCCGTTCGTGCTTCTGCAGCCTCCTTTCCAGCCCAACCCCCGGTGACACTGAATTCCTTTCTGGGTTTTGATTTTGTTCTTGGGGGGGAGGGCAGAGTTTTGCTGAATTGGTGAGGCTGGCCTCTACCTTGTGATCCTCCTGCCTCAGCCTCCCTGGAGGATGGAGTCACAGGCATGTGCCCCCACACCTAGCCCTACCTCCCTTTCCTTGTTCTGAGCTAATTCCTTGCCCCACCTTCTGGAATGCCCGGCCCTCTTCTCTGACTGGTTTGCTGTGTGACACTGACCTTGGAACAGGCTCAGCTGCTCCTCTCCTCCCTCGCCTGGCCCTTAGTGACATGTCCGGCCTGGGCAGCACCTAAAGCCTCTCCCTGCCCCTTCCTCCCGACTGTGCCCTTTCCCAGCTGAGCGGGGTGGTGTCGCTTTCTCCTAGGAACCCAAAGCGACCGGCAGCAGCCACGTGATGATGCAGTGGCTGGCCACCAAGTCCCCAAAAAAGGAGGCCCCAGGGTCACCCCAGAAGGAGCAGGCCGGTGTTCCGCGGTGGTCCAGCCAGTTCCTGCCGAAGAGCGCGCCCCCCAAGAGGGCGGCCGCGGGCCTCCTGGATCGCTGGCTCCGGCGGGAGCCCGAGGGCCCAGCAGCCGAGGGCCCAGCAGCCAAGCGCCCGCACTGCCCGTAGCCCCGCGGGGCGCCTGGGAGGAGAGGCTGCGCAGCCTCTGGGCCTCTCCCTCCGGGCCTCTCCCGGCCTGTGCCCCCGGCAGCTCCGGCTTGTTTCCCCGCAGCTTCCGGATCTTCCTGTCAAGTTCTTGAAATGTGTGTTGTTTTTTCCAGAATAAATTATATTTGATACGCTGCGTCCCGCACTTCGGGAGCGGCAGTGGGGCGGAGGCCCGCAGTTTCCCTTCGGCACCGGCTGCCTCGCTTTCTTTATGGTTTTACCTGTTTGTCTCGGCGCTGCGGCTGAACCAGGGGCGCCTACCGCTGGGCCGCGTCCTCAGCCCTTTAACAACTGTCGTGAGCGGCGGCGTCTTCCGAAGTTGCTTAGGGCCTCGCTTTTGCTGAGGCTGGCCTCCAATTTGCGATCCTCCTGCCTTGGCCTCCCAAGCTGCTAGCACGACCCGCGGCCCCACCGCGCCAGGCCGGGACTCCGCCGGGAGGGACAGGGACTGGGAGGGACACCCAGGCAGAGAGGGCTCTGCTCTCTGGGCCTCGCAAGGCTGGAGCCTGGCGCTCCTGACCCTGCGGCGCCGGCCTCGGGCCCTATGCAAATCAGGGATCGGAATTTCCGCCAATCAGCGCAGCGCGGATGCTGATGGGCGTGCCGCGCGGAAGCCACGCCTTCCTCCCACACGGCAGAGGCCGGGCCTTGCACCGTGGCCTCCGGGCTGGGCGGCGCTGGAGGTGGAACCGGAGCTGTGCGCCCGGCCAGTCCCCTGCCGCCGAGCTCACGCAGCCCCTCGGTTTCCCCCTTCAACTCGCTCTTAGAGTCGGCGACCCGCAGGACCGCGGAGCCTCCCGGCACCGCGCGGGGCTGAGGACGCGCTCCGCCGAGGATCCCGCTCTCCGGTTTTTTCTTTCGAGACACATTTCCTAAAATGGTCGAGGCTGGCCTCCAATTTGCAGGCCTCCTGCCCCAGCCTCTGAGTCTCTGCGATTACCGGCTTGCGCCAGTGCTTCTGGCTTATTGATTTTCTTTTTAAATTCACGTGAGTTACTGGGTGATTATTTTTTCACATTGGCTTCGGTTTTTTTTTTTTTTTAAAGTACTGGGCTTTGAACCCAGAGGGACTTAACCACTGAGCCACGTCCTCAGCCCTTTTTACTTTTTATTTTGAGACAAGATCTTGTTAAGTTGCTGAGGCTGGCCTCGAGCTTGCTCCACCCCGCTGGCTCGGGGCGTCTTCCAACCTTTGTTTTTACTGAATCTCAAAAACCAGATGGTAGCACCACCTCCCCAGGCCCGTCTGGGTACAGCCAGGGCCCGGACGTTCTCTGGAGCTGGAAGGACAGTCCCAGGAGGTGGCTTCTGGCCCCTCTGCTGGGTGCCCGGATTGGCAGCCCTTCCTTGACCTCTGTCCTGTCCCCTCCAGCAGGGACCAGGTGACGCCAGGTGTGAAGGGGGTTCTTGCAGAGCGGCCCTGGGACTCCTGGTCCTGACAGCCGCAGCCTCTGGTCTTTACTCCTGTCTACACTCCATGTGGATCCAAGGATCCAAGCCTCAGGCCACGCTGGGATTCCCAAGACCCCACCTGCTTTGGTGGGCAGACCAGACCCGGGCCAGGGAGGAGCTGGCAGGGCCCTGGAGGAGGGTCCAGCTGGAGAGTGTAGACAGCCCCCCTGCTGGCTGCTGGGAAGGGGCCGGGGCAGTGCGGGCCTCCCCGGGAGGCAGGGACGGGACACCCTCAATCTCAGACTCCTGAAGGAGTTGAGAGACGCCACCTCAAAATGTGTCACGTTGGTATATGAACCGTTGGCAGCTGAAATCGTTTGGGAAACACAATTCCCAAAAGGCCGTTTGCAGCCGGCGCAGTGGTGCCCGTCTATCATCCTAGCGGCTCAGGAGGCTGAGGCAGGAGGATCGCAAGGTGGAGGCCAGCCTCAGCCACTTAGCAAGGCCCTGTCTCTACATGAAATCTAAAAAGGGCTGGGGAGGTGGCCCTGTGGTCAAGGCCCCTGGGTTCAGTCCCCAGCACCAAAATATGACAATATTGATGTGCTTCCCTGTGGTTAATCAGCTCCTGTATGACCTGGCCTCCAAGATCCTGCCCAAGAGCCCACACGAGGACCAAGGGGAAGGGGCCCCTCTGTCCCCTACGGTGGGCGTCATACCCCCCCTTTTCTGAGTGAGGCGCAGGGAAACAGTGGGACCCGTGTCCTGGGGAGAAGCTTTGGCTCAGCCTGTCTGGCAGGGTCCCCAGTACAAGCCCGTCCTTCACCAGCCCTTCGCTTTGACCCTCCATGACTCACAACGGTGGGGACACACAGTGGGACTTCCCGGAACCCAGGGATGGAACCCAGGGGCGCTTAACCCCTGAGCCACCTCCCAGCCCTTTTTATGTTTTCTTTAGAGACAGGGTCTCACTGAGTTGCTGAGGCTGGCCTCTAACTTGCAATCCTCCTGCCTGTGCCTCCCGAGCCGCTGGGCCCTCCTAACCATTTTTAAGGTGTGGTTTGGTTGGGTGGCGGTTTTTCGGTGTGCAGTTTGGCAGTGCTAATTAGAGGCACAAGTGGGGCAAACAACCTCTGAACCTTTTTCTCTTGTAGAATTGAAACTGCACCCCATAAAGAACTCCCTGGGGGCTGGGGCTCAGGGGCAGGGCGCCTGCCTGGCATGCGTGAGGCCCTGGGTTCCATCCTCAGCACCACATATACATAAATAAAGATTCATCAACAACTAACAAAAAAAATTTTCTAAAAACTCGCCCTTGTCCCTTTTCTTCTTAGTAACTGACATTCCACTTTCAAGGTGATTCATAGAAGTGGATCATGGTTAGCTATCTGTCCCCCGGCATGTGTCACTCAGCAGATTGTCCCCAAAGGGGGGGCAATGTCCCCATGCACATGGTGGGATGTGTCCGAATCTCCTTTAAGGCTGAATAATATCCCACTGCGCCTGGACACCTATCTCCTTATCTGCCGATGGATTCCTGGGCTAATTCTACCTCTTGGCTGCTGTGAATCGCGTTGCTACGCAAAGGTGTTCAAATGAGTCAAATGATTCTTTTTTTTTTCTTTCTTTTTTCTTTTTCTTTTTGGTGCCGGGGATTGAACTCAGGGGCACTCGACCACTGAGCCACGTCCCCAGCCCTATTTTGTGTTTTATGTAGAGACAGGGTCTCACTGACTTGCTTAGCACCTCGCCATTGCTGAGGCTGGTTTTGAACTCGCGATTCTCCTGTCTCCGCCTCCCTAAGTGCTGGGATTACAGGCTTGAGCCACCGCGCCCGGCTCTTTTTTTGATACAAGAGATTAAACCCAGGGATACTTAATGACTGAGCCCCTTCCACAGCCCATTTTATATTTTATTGAGAGACAGGGTCTCACTAAGTTGCTAAGGCTGGCCTCCACCTTGCAAGCCTCCTGCCTCAGCCTCCCGAGGCACTGGGATGACAGGTGTGTGCCAGTGTGCCTGGCCTAATCTGTTTTTTCATAGTATCATCCTCTTCGGTATGAGGTAGAGTTTTGTTTTATTTTTTCAGTTCATATTTAAGAAGTGAGCACTTTCACAAAAATAGTTTCCACTTGTAAAACTTCTGGGGCCAGGCACAGTGGAGGTTAAGGCAGGAGGATTGCAAGTTGGAGGCCAGCCTCTGCAGCTTAGGAAGACCCTGTCTCAAAATAAAAAACAAAGAGGCTGGAGATGTGGCTCAGTGGAAAGGCGCCCCTGGGTTCAATCTTCAGAAGAACAACAAAATATTAGTTGTGAGGACGTGTCTTTGTCACCCTAGCCCCATGTGGGACACTCCCAGGACAAGGCCACTCCCAGCCTCTTGAGAGGCACAGGAACTTTCAGGAGGCCCTTCGGGGGAGGTTTGGATACAAATGGGAAACTGTCCAGTTCCTGCTTAGCGACCGTCAGCCAGGGCTGGGGCATCGCTGGCCCCTTCCCGCTGGGCTGGTGCCCGGGAACCTCTGCAGGGCAGCCTGGCCTGGTCTCCCCGCCCACTCGTCCCTGCACCCCATCTTCTAACCCTGAACTGAGGCCCGGCTGGACTGCATTTCCCAGAACCCCTGCCTCACAGCCCAGGGTGGCCAAGGAGCACATTCCGGCTGCATTTGGGACGAAGCCTCCACCTGGGCCCCGGGCCGACGCACCCCCGGGCCTTTGCACCGGCCACTTCCAGCCCTTGCCCTGCTGGCCCAGGACCCCCGTCTCTCCTGAGCCAGAGGCAGACACTCCAGGTCTGAGAGGAAGGGTTCTCTGCTGCTGGGCCTGCAGGCTGCCCTCAGGTCCCGGGTCAGGGGCACCGCGTGGACGCAGGGTTCAGCCCGTGTTGGGGCCCACCTGTGCTCCTGGGTGCCTGCGTACCGTGCACTGACTTCAAAACCTCCACCCGCCATGGGGACACAGCCTTACAGAAACCAGGGACTGAACCAGGGGCCCTCAACCCCTGGGCCACCTCCCCAGCCTATTTGGTGTTTTATGTAGAGACAGGGCCTCACTGAGTTGCTCAGGGCCTCGCTATTGCTGAGGCTGGCCTCCAACTCGCGATCCTCCACCTTCAGCCTCCCAAGCTGCTGGGATGACAAGCGTGCCCCACGGCACCTGGCTATCTGCGTCCATCTTGCAAGCGGCCAGTGGCCCTAACAGCCTTGCTGGGCAAACTAACGGCCTTGTTGCGTCCTGTGACTGGTGGACTTGCCAGAACAGCTAACGTGCCCAGGGGCCACCCAGTGCCCAGAACAGGAAGCGGTCAGCACCGTTTGCCTGCTGTCCAGACCCCAACCGCTGGTGCTCAGCCCCAGCCAGGCTGGTCTGGGCAGGGTGACTGGGTACAGAGCCCCTCTTCCACGGGCACCCAGGGGGCCACCTGGGACACAGGCTGTAACGTCTGCAGGGCCACCTGGTGGCCGGGGAGCAGTCAGACCTGGGATCCTGAAGACCCTGCCAGCCTCCCAGGAGGGACGAGCTGCCTGGCCTTGCAGGAGTGGCCTTGGTGACAGAGCTACTCCCAGGGGGATGCCAGAGATGGGCAAAGGGACACTCGGAGGTTGGAGACTCTTTCTGGTTAGCAGATGAGTGACCAGAAGTCTTTCTTGGCTTCATGTGTAGATCAGGAAACTGAGGCTTCAAGAGACAAATCTTTTTTTCTTTTTTTTTTTTTGGTGCCATTGAACCCAGGGGCGCTTAACCACTGAGTCCCCTCCCAGCCCTTTTTATCTGTTATTCAGAGACAGGTTCTCACCAGGTTGCTTACAGTCTCACTAAGTTGCTGAGGCTGGCCTCCAACTTGTGATCCTCCTGCCTCAGCCTCCAGAGCCGCTGGGATGACAGGCATGCGCCACTGCGCCCAGCAGGGACAGGAATCTTGCTCTGGACCGAAACCACAGTGCAGCCAGGCCCAGACCCCTGAGCTCCGTCTCCAGGGGCGAGGAACTGCTTGGCCCCGGCTCCCTCCTGACGGTGGGTGCAGGTTCAGTTTCTGTCCGAGCTGCCTTGCAGACAAATTCTCCTCCTCCCCGACATACTAGGTCCTTAGTCTCAAGAGTGTCAGGTGCCTTTACTGTTCCTCTGGAGTTGAGGTTCCTTGACGGCCACTATGGGGACGCAGTAGGTAAATGGGTCTTGGATGTTCCTCCCCCGCGACCAAGTGTGATTTCAGGGCACAAAACACAGGCCTGAGTTGGTGCAGCAGGTCGACTCCTGACCCAGCCACCTGCTGGCCCCAGGGCTCCCAGAATCTCAGCCACAGCGTCAGGAAAGGGCCTCTCCATGGCTGCTTTGCTGGGGGGTCGCCAAGGTGACGTCAGGCCCGGGAGCCCCCTCGGGACACCCGGCGAGAAAACTCCTCTGTGCCTGGTTGTGGTCACATGGCTTTAGCTGCCACTCAGGGACGGGGACCCATCCTGGCAGGCCCACAAAGTCAGGAAGAGCCCGGCCGCAGGGTCTGGTGAGGAAGCCAGGAGGGGGGGCAAGCAGGCCAGAGGATATGCTAGAACGGTTTTGGAGGAAGAATCATTTGAAGGGACATAAAAATCCAGGAATGAGTGCCAGGAGGGACAGGGAGTCCAGGGAGCAAGAGACCAGGGTGCAAGGGACAGAAACCCAGTTCAAACTAGCTTATGCAAAAAGCCATGCAGCAGCCCACCTGAGAGGCAGGTGTGTCTGAGCTTCAGGCATGGCTGGATCCAGGAACTCCATTCATGTCTGGCATACCAGCTCCAATTTTTCTCTTTTTTCAGGTGATGATCAAAGTCACCAGCTACTTAGCCCCACGTCCCTATCATTTAGTGATCCCACCCGCAGTTACCCAGTAAGTTCCAGGACTGGCTATCATGGAACCCACTGGGGTCCAGGACCCATTTCTGACCCAATCGCTGTGGCTAGGTGAACAAGGGACCGAACACACACAGCCAGGTCCTGGGTCACATGACCAGCCCTGGGGCTAGGGGCATTCAGACCCCCAGAGCTCTTGGCTCTGACACTGGAATGCAGGGTGGCCAAGGTCCCCAAAGGAAAATTACAGTGCGTCCCTCAGAAGACAGGGAGCCCTAGCCCTGAGGGCCGTCCCCTGGGTGCCTGATTCAGGCCTGGGGATGGAGCAGGCAGCAGGCAGGGGTCCATGTCTGCAAGGATGGGGAAGGGAGTCCAGGCAGGGAGCAGACGGGAAGGGCTGGTGGCAGAGGAAATACGGACAGACGGAGCCCACGACAGTCCCCGAAGGACAGATGGTGTTCTAGCTTTCCGTCACTGGGACAAAATACTTGAGAATATCAGCTTTAAAGAGAAGAAAGGTTTATTGTGGCAGCAGATTCCGAGGTCGCAGTCCGCTGGGTCTCGGCTCTGTGGCAAGGCAGAACATCATGGTGGCAGTGCCCAGGGACAGAAGCTGCCCCTCGAGGCAACAGAGGGCGGGGACACTGGATCCCCAGCACCCCCTTCAGGGACACGCCCCCAATGACCTAACTTCCTTCCCTGGGCGCCACCTCCGCGAGTTTCCACCTCCTCTCCATGTCACCCTGAGCTGGGGGCCGAGCCTTGCCCCAGGAGCTTTGGGGGACATTTCAGGATGGTCTGCAGGCTGCGGGGACCTCAGGGAGGCGATCTGGGGAGCCCACGGGTCACGGAGGACTCGTGGGCACCAGCCGGGGACGCAGGCCCTTCTCAGCCCTGGCAGAGCCTCCAAGAAACCGTCCAGGAAGCGGAGGCCCAGGCCCCGGCTCCCCAGGGCGGCCCTGGACGCGGGCGTGCAGAGCGGCATTGGGGACTGTCGCGGCCTCCGGGCTCTCCGCCCCGGCCGCACGGCGTCCCGAGCATCACATGGCGGGTCAGTAGCACCAGCAGGGGGATCCTGGGTAGGCCTGCTGGTGCTGGTGGCCCGAGGGCTGCCCCTGGAGGCAGCAAGGGACAGGTCCAGGCTGGCACAGCGACCCCGCTCAGAACCCTAAGTTCGGCGGCCCTTCCTGGCCTGGCCAGGCTGCTCCTCAAGCCTGGGCCGCGCGGCGCGTGCTCGAGCTGCGCCCGCCGACCTCCCGGACACCCCGTGTGGCCGCGCCCTAGGGACAGCGGCCCTCGCCCGTCCCCGTCCCCGAGCTCAGCCCGGCTCTACCCGGTCCCTGCGCGGCCCAGGGCGGGGCGGGTGGGCCTCGGGGACACCGGAGGCCGAGGAACCGCGGCGGCTGCGCGCCCGGGGCTCGGGTGGCGGCTGCCGGGCGCCCAGGGGCACCAGGCGGCAGAACCCGGCTCAGGGACGCTCCCGGCCCCGGGTGGGCGCAGCCACCGCCGCACGGCCTCGCTGTCCTGTCCCACCCACTCTCGGGTCCCGTCTGCGCGCCCGACGGGCCATCCGGCTGGGCCACCCGGGGGAGGAGCTGCCGCGGCAGGGCGGGGACCGCCACTGGCCATCGGGGGCTGCGCTGGGGGTCCCGGGTGGACCCGCCGGACCCCAGCGCCAGGCGGCCCCTCCCAGGCCACGCCCCCAGCACCAGGCGACCCCGCCCTCCCAGGCCACGCCCCCAACGCCAGGCGGCCCTCCAAGACCACGCCCCCAACGCCAGGCGGCCCTCCCAGGCCACGCCCCCAGCCCGGGCGGCCCTCCCAGGCCACGCCCCCAGCCCAGGCGGCCACGCCCCTCCCTGCCCTCCGCGCACCACACGCGGCGGCTCGCAGGTGTCAACATCTTTATTGTCCCCGAGGGCCCGCGGGACGCGGCGGGGCGGGCGCGTGCGGCCACCGACGGCTCCGCCCCGACGCGCAGGCGCCTGGGCCCGGTCACCATGGCGACGGCCGTGGCCCAGGGCGAGAGCCACTGGGGCGTCGCGGGGCCCGGTCCAAAAGTCCGCGGGCGCGGGCGGCGCTCACTGGCGGCCCTGGGGCACCTTGGGGACGCCGGGCTCGGCCGCCGCCTTCTCCTTGGCGCCGCCCCGCGGGCCGCCCTGCAGCCGCCTGCGTTCAGCTGGCAGGAGCCGCTGGGGACCTGGCCGCGTGCCGCGCCCGCGAGGAGCGTGTCCAGCCCCGGGCGGCCGCGCTTCCCGGCTGCTCCTGCGGCCGCGCGTCCGGGGCGGCGTCGCCTCCAGCTGCGCCGACGTGGTGGCCGCGGGCGGCGGGGCGGGCGCGGGGACCCGGGCGAGGCGGCGGCTGCGTGCGGGGGGCGCGCCCGGCTCCGCCTTTGTGGCCGCGCGGCGGACCGCGTTGAGGACAGCCGCCCGCGCCTCCCCGCGCCCGCAGCCGGGCAGCCCGGGGGTCGGAGCCCGCGGCGCGCAGGCGGGACGGGGCCGGGACGGCGCGGCAGAGGCGCCCGGGTCGCAGGCGGGTCGCGGGGCCCCCGGACGCGCCCGCGGACGAGCTTTGATCCGCCGCCACTAACAGCGCGCGGCCCCTCGGGGACGAGACGGGGTCCCCGCACCACCGGGGGGACCCTGGGCCCTCGGGGGACCCTGCCCCGCGGCGCCCCAGAGCTCCAGGTGCCCCTCTGGGATGCGGAGGTGGCCTGGGTCTCCCAGAGTCCGGCGGGGGTCCCCCAGGAGTGACCCCGACACCGCTGGGCCCCGGGTGACCACGCCCCTCCCGCCGCCCGTCTGCGGAGGGAATTTGGGCGCGAGCACGTGAAGAGTGGGGTCCCCGGGGTCCCCCTTCCCGGGCCTCGACGTGGCCTGGGGGCGCAGGTGGAGGAGGTTTTTCCTGAAGCCAGACAGCGGTCACTCGGCCACTCGGGGAACCAAGGTCACGGGGAGTCTGGGGCGGAAAGTGGGTTCTTTCAGGTGCGTGGAGCCCGCGCCACCGCCACCCGCGCTGGGCCCTGGCGGTGGCCATGGCGGGGACGGGCGGGGACAGGGCGAAGGGCAGACAGTGAGCAAGCCCCGAGGCCCCAGCAAGCGGCGTCGGGCTGCCACCAAACCCGGTTCCCAGCGTGACAAAAAGGCATCTGCACATGTCAAAAGCCAGAGACGCTGAGGTCCCCAGGGGTGCGGGCGGGCATGTTTGGGGTCTCGAGCTGCAGCAACCGCCCCAGAGTCGCCCAGGAGACTTCCCCTCCCCCAGCACCCCACTGTCACAGGCCCGTTCTGTCCCCTAGAGATGAGGAAATTGAGGCCAGGTGGGCGAGGTGACATTAAGTATGGGACTTTGGGGGGCCAGGGACATGAGCCAGGAAAAGGCTGTGTCCCCGGCACTGAAATCACAAGATAGAGGACAGCCCCTCAGCCAGGGAGAAGGCCCGAGGACCGCCTGGATGTCCTAACAAAGGCAAGGTCCCCTAGCTGAGCCTGGGGACAGTACCTCTGAGCAGAAAGGGTCTTGGGCCCACGCCCTGGTGCCCGGGTTCAGGTCCCTAGGAGCTTCCGCACTGAATGAGGACAGGAGGGCCCGCCCCCGGGCCGGCTCCTTGGGGACCAGCTGTCACCCAGGACTGAGCAGAGGTGTCACCCCTAGGGAGGTGAATGTGACGGCCACCTCTGCGGGGCCAGGGTGTGGAGATGTAACTGGAAGAGCGCCAGCCCAGGACAGCAGGGGACCCCGTGCCAGGCAGGGTACCAGGCCCCCAGGGCTCGTGCCTGGCTCCCTTGAGCCGTCAAAGGGGGACCAGACTTGGCGACCCTCATGGGATCCCAGCCCTGGGCCGCCAGGCTTGTCCCTCAGGCTCAACCGCGCGCAGAGGCCACAGGGAGAGGCCGGCGTGGGCACCGCGCGGGGTCCCTCGCAGCTGGGCCCGGCCGAGGCGGGAGGCCAGCGGGGACCCTCAGGGAAGCTCGGGAGGAGAGAGTTTCAAGAAGGCCTGTCCCGCGTCTGTCCAGCCCGGGTCGCGGGCAGCGCAGACAGGGCCAGCCGCAGCCCCGGGCCCTGGGTCCCCAGGTCCCATCCAGGATTTTGGAAAACCTCCAACAAACAGTGCGGAGGTCCCGCCCGGGTCCCCAGGCGAGGGCGCTTTCCTGACAAAGTCCCTCCAGTTGCTTTCCAGAAATGACCTTCCACAAGCCACCCCGGGGAGCAGCCCAGGGGCCAGCTTGACCTGTGACCTCACCAGCCCCAGCCTGGGCCAGCCAGCGGCCTCCTTGCCTGTCCCCGGGGGAGCTGCTGGGGACCCGGCCACTTCCCCGGGCCCAGGTGGAGAGTTTGGGGTGACTCCTTGTGACCTCGTCTGCTGCTAATAAATTTTGCGGTGTGACAACTCTCGGCCTCCTGTGCTCTTGGTCTTGGGCGGCCACAAGGGGCAGACCCAAGGGTGACAACGTTGGCCACCACCCAGGTGGAACTCGAGGGACAACAGGGTCTTCCTCTTGCGACCAGTGACCCGTGTCTAGAGGCCGCGACTCCTCAGGGTGGCTCTGGGCCACCCAGTGCCATTTTGGGATGTCACAGCCTGGTGTCAGGGGTTCGCATGACGTGGCTGGTACACTTGCCAGCCCAGCCGACCTGGAGCCACCGGGGCCGGGGACCAGCCCCTTGGTGTGGTGACAGTGGGGACTGCAGCCTGGTGCAGGCTCCGCCCAGCGAGGCAGGGGACCAGGACCCCACGCTTCTGGCACTGTCCCTGTCACCCCACCAGATGACCCAGGTGGTCAGGGAAAGTGGCAGGACCTAGCTGAGGGTGGCTCTGCGTGCCCGGCTTGGAGGGGCCCCGAGGCTGTGCCCTGCCCCTCTGTCCCCGGGGAGCCTGTGCCGTGGGGACGTCGTGGGCGTTGGGCTTGCCCCAGCCCCTCCCTGGTGGCTGTGCTGTGTCCAGGGGCTCCTGTCCCACGTCCCCCCACACCGGCACCTCTGCCCCCGCCGGTGGCGTCCTGTAGCACAGCTTCTAACACAGAAGCCTGAAGCCCGTGTCCCCGCGGAGCCCAAGGAGGTCCCAGAGGGGGTCCTCAACTCGGGGAGCCAGCGGGACGCGCCACCTCCAGGCAGGTGTGCTTTTGGGGCCCCGGGCTCTTCTTTTAAAGGGCGCACAGGCCTGTCACAGAGCTGAGGTGGCCTGATGTCCCCTCCCAGCGGTTCAGAGGTCCTGTTACAGAGGAAGCCCACCCGCAGGGCCAGAGTGACCGCGACGTCCTGCTCCTGGTTCTGGGATCACGCCAGAGAGATTGCAGACCTGTCATTCAGAGTAAGGGGCGTGCGCTTGTGGAAGGGACCGGAAAGGGGGAAGGGGACACTCAAGGGACAGAGCGGGTCCTCAGGAGGGACATGTGCCTCTCCTGCACCCCAGTTTTATTGGGGATCCTGGAGAAGTTTCTAGAAAGTCCCGCCAGGTCCACCTCTTGGCTTTTGACTGACGGCAGGTGACACGGGACTTTCTAGTCCCCACCAAACAGGACGGCTGCGGGTCCCCGGGCCCTGTGCTCTGATGCGTCTCAGGCCTTGCGCCTCCTGCAGGTCACACATCTGTGCTGAGGGACGGGCGGGCCTGGCTCCAGGGGACGGGGCTGCAGAGAAATGGCTTTTTCCGTGTCGTGGTGCCGGGGAATCGAACCCAGGGCCTCAAGCATGCTGGCCACGCCCGGCCAGCGGGCGCCAGCCTGGAGTGGCTTCTGAAAAGAGGCTGGTCCTTGGCCAGCGTCCTCCGAGGGTTGATGTCTGGAGGGACCAGGACGCCTGCTGGGGCGTGGCTGAGCTTCGGGCAGCCCCTTTTCCTGAAGGTGACGTCACTCCTATGGCTGGTGGAGGTTCGGGCCTCCAGGCCCCCACAGTCCAGTGCGTGCCTGTCAGACGCCCACTGGCTTTGCCTCCCTCCCCAGTCCTTTCCCTGCCCACCCATCCATGGCCACCTGCCATCAGGGAGAGGACGTCTCCACTGAGCCATAGGGATGCTCTGGTCTCACTAGTGTCTCGTGGAAACTCGGATCCCCCCACTTAGTAGCATCTCATTTAAATTTGGATTTTTTTTTTTTTCCTGAGGAGGAAGTTTGACTCCTTGCTTGTCTGTCCACAGGTGCACAAGCCAATCAGCACCTGCGGCTGGTTTCTGTAGTCTGTCCTGAGTCTGTCCTGCTGCGTTCCCTGTCTCTGCCTGGATCCCCACAGCCTCCTCACAGTCTCCTTGTCCTCAGGAAGGGACCTCCAGTCAGGCTCTCTCAGTACTTTTTTTTTTTTTTTTTTTTTGGTACCAGGGATTGAACTCAGGGACACTCGACCACTGAGCCACATCCCCAGCCCTATTTTGTGTTTTATGTAGAGACAGGGTCTCACTGAGTTGCTTAGCGCCTCGCCATTGCTGAGGCTGGCTTTGAACTCGCGATTCTCCTGTCTCAGCCTCCCTAAGTGCTGGGATTACAGGCTTGAGTCACCACACCCGGCTACCAGCCCTTTTTATTTTTTATTTTGAGACAGGGTCTTGCTGAGTTGCTTAGGACCTCACTGTTGCTGAGGCTGGCCTCCCCCACTTGCGATCCTCCTGCCTCAGCCTCCTGAGCCGCTGGGATGACAGGTGTGCCCCCGGCAGTTTGTAGTATCTTCACGCCATTGGATGCCTTGCAGACAGGCCAGGAAGGGGTCAAGGCGGCCACAGGCGTTTCAGGAAGCTGAACCAAGAGGAAAGGCTGATGCGGTCACCGCAGGTGGTCACTTGCTCAGGGGACAGAGCTGTAGAAGCACAGGACCTTATTCTAGGCCAAGGTCCAGACAGATGGACAGTCAGCTTGAGCTGTCAGCGTGGACCAGGCCAGCTGTCGTCCCCAAGGGCAGGAGGAGCCGCACTCTGCTGTGGGCCGATGACAGAGATTCAGAGGTGCATGGCGGTGGTGCTTTTCCTGGGCTAGGGTCTCGAGTGACCAGGGACAGGGACAGGGTGGCCTGGTTCTTCCTCTGTGTCCACATGCTTCTGATCAATCGATCAGAGAAGCCCAGGTGGCCATGCGGGCGGGCACGGTCGATGTGTCAGTCTGTGCCTTGTGGAGGTGGCAGGCAGACCACGGGGCTCTGCGCCCCAGTCTCCAAGGGGACGAGCTCCTGGCAGGATGCTGCTCTGCAAAGCCAGGTCACTCGGGCTGGGCACAGCCTGAGAACTGCTGCTCCCTCAGCTCAGAGCAGGCCCGCCACTGCCCGCAAGGTGACATTGTAAAGTCCCTACACCATGGGGTTCTGGAGAAGTCCCCTATCATAGGCCATCCATCTCCCTTTGCCCAGTCTCTTCTTAAAATCCGTGTATTTGTGGCCTGATCGACAGTGGACAGGACTATTTTTTTTTTTTTTGGTACCAGGGACCGAAACCAGGGGCACTTAACCACGGAGCCACCTCCCCAGCCCTTTTTATATTTTATTTAGAGACTGGGTCTCACTGAGTTGCTTAGGGCCACACTAAGTGGCTGAGGCTGGCCTCTAACTTGTGATCCTCCTGCCTCAGCCTCCCAAGCCACTGGGTTACAGTGGCATGCGCCACCACACCTGGCCAGGACAGTTTGGTTTTGTTTTTGGTACTGGGGATTGAACTCAGGGACACTCGACCACTGAGCCACATCCCCAGCCCTATTTTGTGTTTTATGTAGAGACAGGATCTCACTGAGTTGCTTAGTGCCTCGCTGTTGCTGAGGCTGGCTTTGAACTCGCGATCCTCCTGTCTCAGCCTCCCAAAGTGCTGGAATTACAGGCGTGTGCCACCGCGCCTGGCTCAGGACAGTTTTCCTGAGTGAATTTCCAGATGGTTAACATTGTAGATGTTCCAGAAATTGGGGGACAGGGGTGACAGGCCGGGAGGGAGAGCTGGGAGGTGAGATTTGCTGAACTTGAGCTTCAGGCTTTCACATCATATTTTCCTGCGCTTCCTCTTGGGTCTCCTCACTGACTTTCTTTTTCCTGCTGGCCTGTGTCACCGGGGCTGAAAGGCTTTGGTGGCTGCTCACTAGACTGAGGGTGAGATTTTCTGGGGTCCCTGCAGCGGCTGCCCTGCTAAGGCTGTCCCCAGGCTTAGCCACCCCGCTTTTGGCCCCTCAGGCCCATGGACCCCGGAGCCTCTGCGGTCAGGACCATGTGGCCGGCTCCTCCCTCCCTGACCCCCTGCTTGTTCCTGAAAGCGCCATCAGCCTGGTTTTTAAGCCTGTCTGGCATGTCAGCATATTAGCATGTATTTGCATATCTTGTCCCAGCCTGGCCGTGAGCACATCCCACCTCAGGGCCACTGCAGGGCCACCTCAGGGCCACTCAGCCTGGCTCCCCACAGCTCTTTGGCTGTAGGCGTGACTGGAAGGAGGACTGGGAATCATGGGCCCCTGGCTCACCACAACTGTGACCGGACTTAGCCTTGATCCCCACGGCCCAGCCTCAGTATTCCCAACACCAGGGTCCCAGCATGGGGTTAGCACCCAGAGCTTGAGTGACACCCTGGTTCTGGTGACCTAGTTTTTTTTTTTTCTTTTCTGGCCTCAGAATATTCATGGGGACAGTGACAGGAGAGGGGACCCCCACGTGGTTCTTCGGGCTTTGGCCTTTTGCTGGGAGTTTCTTGATCCTTGGGCTCATGGAGGGACATCTGGGAAGGGCCAGGATGCCTTCTTCCCTGGTTGGGAACACAGACGAGGACTCCGACATATTGAGTGTGGTCTTGGGAGTGGCCCCTGGGGTGGCAGAGAGAATGGCCTGGCCAGGGCTGCACCCCTGGGTCCCCTGGCAGGACTAGCCCCCAGGGCCTGACCTCCTGCTCCTTCCTGCACCTCAGTCACATGGGTGCTGTCACTTTTCTCTTGGGCCACCGCCACAGCCCAGCGGTCTTCTTGCGGCCCTTGGTCACCCTGGCCCGGGTCACTCGCAGGCTGCCTCTCCTGCTTCTCCCCATAGAAGCCCCTGGTCCCTGGGGTCCCTGTCCATTCCTCCAGACCCCAAGTGGCTCTGGAAATTGGCCTCCCAGAAGCTTCCAGGCCCCACCTGCCCACCCACCAGGCCCTGCAGGAGGCCCCTGTGGCTGGTGTCCATGTCCTGGGTCCGGCCCAGTGGGGGACAGGGTCACTCCCTAGAGAACCCTAAAGCCTCATTTCTTCTGTGCTAGGAAGCCTCTCGCTGTCCCCACCCTGTAGCAGTGGTGGGGACAGCAGCTCAGGGAGGAGACCTGGTCTGGCCTGTCCGCCTTCAGACCAAGGCCTTCTCAGGACGTTCTGTCACTTTGGGGACAAGGACCTGCTGGGCATGAAGATGGCCTAATTCTCCTCGCACCTGATTCCAGCTTACAGTCCCCGGGAGGGGTCCCCAGGGCCTCAGTGTGACCCCAGCCCGGCCTCTGCCTCCCTCGGGGCAGGACCTGCGGGTTGGGACTCCCTGCCCCGGGGGGCTGGGATGGGGCGAGGGACCATTGTGGACAGTCCCCCAGCACCAGGACAGAACCTGACAAAGAGAGACCAGCTTCTCCTTCAGGACAGTGTCCCCAGGGGCCTGGCCCAGGGCTGAGGGTCGGGGCTGGTTTGTCTCCCTGTGTTACCAGCAGTCTCTGTTGGGGGGACCTAGCGGGGGACACCCCAGGGTGGGCTTAGGGGTCCCCAGAGGGCAGTTAGCCATGGGGAGAGGCTCCCAGGGTCCTGGCTCCAGCGTCCAGGTGAGAAAACAGGCTTGAGAGACATGGGGTACTGTCCCCGTGCCACCCACCCAGAATCGGTGGCGAATCATTTGCTGGTCGACCTGATTTCAGTGTCCTGCGCCTGCTCCTTAGCCACCGTCTGGGTCCACTTTCTGAAATCCCGTCACCCCCACTAGAGCAGGGACCCCGACCCCCACCGCTGCCAGGCCCGGCACGTAGTAGGCCCTCAATAAATATTTGTTGAATGAATGAGATGGGGTTCAAGGCCACGGGACAGACCGGGGCACCTTGGTCCCCACAGGCCAGCAGCCCCCCAGGGACCCAACTCCAAGCGCTCGCTCACTGGGTCCCACAGGCCACCTGGCAGCAGGTGGCACCTGTCTGACGACCTAGCCCAGAGCTTCCTGTGTCCCACCCCACCCAGGGCTGGCCCAGCTCCCTGGCTGCTCAGGAGCCAGTTAAGAGCTGCCCCCAGGGTTTCCTTGGCAACCTGAGGTCAGGCCCTGCCCCTGCCACACTGTCTGCTGTCACCAGCCCCTGGTCCCTCTGTCCCCAACTGCCCTTTTCTCCACGCTTAGCTCACTACAGTCCCCACAGAGGCGGCAGACGCCCAGGGGACAGGGTGGGTGACACAGAACTGGAGGTCTGTGCCCCGAACGTCCTTTTCCGGGGTCCCTGCTGACCTCTTCGACTTTATCTGTGGGCGCCCCTCCAGCCACCTCTCTGTTTCATTAGACACCCCGGCCCTCAAACGCCCGTCCCTCCTGCCTGCGGACATCTGTCCCCCGTCCCCAGAGACCTTGCCTGTCTCGTGTTAACATCAAGTGGTGAGAGTCTAGAAATGGCCATGTGGTGGCCCGGGACCTTGGGGAAGTCCCCAACCCAACCAGCACCCAACCCACACGCTGCCCCAGGGGCCTCCGAAATCTGTTTCCTTCCTTTCTTCCACCTTTAGACACGGTGGCTCTTCTCGAGAAAGGTGGCCCTTGAGAAGTGGGTTAGAGCCACCAGGGTCCCCTTGTCCCCCAGCCCCCGCTTTACATGAAGAAGTTGAGGTCCAGAGAAGAGGCCAGGCCCGCGCAGGCGCCCTGGGGCCACACTCCAAGTCTAATTCCCAGCCCAGTGATCTTGCCCCAAGTGACCCCCTCAACTGGCCCGCCCCGGGAGGCCAAGGGAAAGGGGCACCTGGCAGGTCACAGGGTGTGAGGAGGCAAAAGCCACTTTGGGGACATGGGGCAAGGGGCATGGCACATTCAGCCTGTTGTGCTCCCAGGGCACCGCAGTGGCCTTCTCACTTGGAAGGGGAGCAGATGGTCCCACCGCAAGGCCACCTGAAGAAGGGCCGGGAAGGGCTCTAGGTGGGTCTTCTGTTGGCAGAGCGTCACGGGGTCCCAGGGCTCGCTGGACCTTCTGTGGGTCCCCTGGCCCGTCCCCCCCTGGGCCAGGACTCCCCATCCCATGTAGAATATAATCAGATGTCCCTGCAGCCTGGGGACGCCTGGGGTCTGACCCCAGCTGCCCTTCCTTGGTGGCTTTATCTCTGTCCCCTGGACAGCCCGGCCCTGCTGTCCCCTCTCTTCGAAGACTTTCAGGAGCCTCGTTCCTTCGGTACCCGTCGCCTCCCCGTCACCTCCCCGAACACCCCATCTGAAGTAGGTCGCCGTCACTGTCCCGTGTTGCCCTCAGAGCACTCATCACCCTTTGGAGCCTGCCCCCCATCTGTGGCTCGTGTCCGGCCAGGAGGTCGCCCGCGGTGTCCCCGCGGGGCCTCTGTACCTGGCACACAGTAGATGCTCAATAAACATTTGTCTGAATAACTGAACCGCGAGGCCCCGAGGCCGGGCCCTCCCTGCCTGGGGACAAGGACAGAGACGGCAGGGACCCCGGGAGCCCGCGGGAGGAGCCCCGAGGACCAGCCTGCGCCGGGGCGCGGCTGCCCCGCGAGGCCCCAACGCGCGGCCGCCCCGCCGCGGTTCCAGGCCCGGGACGCGCGGACAGGCGCCGCCTGCGTTATGGGGAAGCAGCGGCCGCTCCCCAGGCTCCCAAGCCCCGAGGGCGGAGCGCGCGTCCCCGCACGGCCCGAGGGCAAGGGCGGCCCGAGGGCGCCCGCGGCTCCCAGCAAAGTCTGAGGTCGCGGGCGGCGGGTGCAGCCGTTAAGCGTTGGGCGCGCGCCCCGTCCCGGCACCGCCCAGTCCGGCTCGGCTCCGCCCCGCCCGCCCCGCCCAGTCAGGCTCCACTCCGCCCCGGCCCCGCCCAGACTTGCCCCGCCTCCGGCCTCGCCCCGCTCCCGGCCCCGCCCAGTCCGGCTCGGGGCCCCGCCCCGCCTCATTCCAGCCAGGCTCCACTCCGACCAGTTCGCCCCGCCCATACAGGTTCTACTCCGCCC
>PVHX01009220.1:0-77815 GCA_004024805.1 Geosciurus inauris | reverse complement strand
AAAAAACAGTAAATAAGTAAGCAGCTTTAAACCTAACTCTTTTACATAAAGCGTTCTTTAAATCAATAAGAAAAAACTCCTCCATTAAAAAATGATCAAGGGGCTGGGGCTATGGCTGGGGCTGGGGCTATGGCTCAGCGGTTGAGCGCTTGCCTCGCATACGTGAGGCACTGGGTTCGATCCTCAGCACCACATAAAACAAATAAAGATATTGTGTTCATCTGTAATTAAACAAAATATTTTTAAAAAATGATCAAAAGACCTGATCAATTTGAATAAGCAATAAAAATATGAAAAAACTCCACTTTCAGTAGTAATTAAGTCAGTGATAATTAAAATGACAATGTAGCATAGGTCTTCATTTATTATACTGCCAAAGATGTTTAAAAGTTGTCATATCTGGTGGTGAAGTGGAGGTAACTGATCAGATCTTTTCTGGGAAAAGTTGGTAATGTGTTCCAAAACATTTTAAATACTTATATTCTTTGACTAAACAATACCTTTCTCAGAATTTAATGTATGCACATAGCCAGGGATCTTGCAAAGATTTGTGTTAAGCATCATTATTAATAACAGAGGGAAAAATCAATTTAAGATATTTGGACAGTAGAATGAATTGGACATAACTTTCCAAGTTCATATGAATATGTGACCAGTGTTACTCCATCATATACAACCACAAGAATTAGAAGTTATACTCCATGTATGTATAGTATGTCAAAATAGACTCTACTGTCATGTGTCTCTAAAAAGCATTAAAAATTTTTTAAAAAATTTTTGAAAAGATTATTTGAGGCTGAGGATGTAGCTCAGAGGTAGAGTGCCCTGGGTTTGATCCCTAGTACTAAAAAAAAAAAAAAAAAAGTGGAAACATGACTACTTCATGTGGCAGAATTTTATAATTTTATGCTGCCTTTAAATTATGTTTTTGAGATAAATGTAAGGAAGTAGGTATGTTAGTCAGCTTTCTGTCATGGTGACAAAATATCTAAGATGATCACTTAAAAGGAAGAAGGTTGCTGGGCGCGGTGGCACACGCCTGTAATCCCAGCACTTAGGGAGGCTGAGACGGGAGAATCATGAGTTCAAAGCCAGCCTCAGCAATGGCGAGGCACTAAGCAACTCAGTGAGACCCTGTCTCTACATAAAACACAAAATAGGGCTGGGGATGTGGCTCAGTGGTCAGGTACCCCTGAGTTCAATCCCCAGTACCAAAAAAAACAAAAAGGAAGGTTTATTTTGGCTCACAGTTTGGAGGTTTCAATCTGTAGTCAGTTGGACCCACTGCTTTTGGGCCTGTGGTGAACCAGAGCATCATTGTGGAGGTTTGTGGCAGAGGAAGCCCTCACCTCATGGCAGCTGAGAGGCCAAGTGAGAAACAGGAAGAGGTCGGGGTCCCAATATCCTCTTTAAGAGCCTCTCTTCAAGGTCACCTCCCAATGACCTAGCTTCCTCTTACTAGGCCCCTTAAGCTTTTACCACCTCTCAATAGTGTCACAGGCTGGGGCCTGTGGGGACATTTCATACACAGGCCTTTAACACATGGGGCCTTTGGGGACATTTCATATCCAAACTATAACTCGAGTTAGATATTTAATATCTAAATTATGAGAAGACATCTATAATCAGATAATTCATATCTAAAGTAGGAACATGCTTATAATGTAACAATAAGAGAAACAAAGTAGGATATACAGCGACCTACGGGCCTTCAATGATCTAAATGTCCCCCACTCCACCCCCAACGCTGATCCTATCTCCTACTACTCTGCCTCTTTCTCACCATACTACAGCAATCCTGGACTCCGGAATGTTCTTCCTACCCGCCCAATCTTCGCAGGCCCAGAACTTTGCACATGCTAGTCTTTTTGCCCGAAATACTGCTTGGAGATACTACATGGCTGTTCCTTCCCCTTCTTTAGTCTCTGGTTGAATCTTACCTTAGCCAGATAGTCCCTGGATACCACAAGAAAACAGTAACCATCCTTACCCCACGCTTCTCCCTTTACTTCGGGTTCCCTTAACCTGCCTTATTTTTCTTAGCATTTGTTGTTGCCTGGCACATGCCATATATTTATTTGTTGTCTACCTCCCATGAGGACGGGGAATATTTATAAATAAAATATAATCAACAATTGATATGACTCTGATATAAAAACCTTAGGTGATAACATGGAGGTCGAAAGAATGAGGAGGTGATGCCAAGTGTTGACTGTGACTACTCTTTGGTGGCCAGGTAATTGGTGATTTTGATTTTTTCATTATTTTTTTCTGCAGTTTTGAAACATTTTGCAGTAGATGTGTTTTGTAATCAGAGAGAAACCAATGTGTTATTATAATTGCTTTTTTTTTTTGTGGTGCTGGGGATTGAACCCAGGGGTACTCTACCACTGAGCTACACCCTCAGCCATTTTTATTTTTTATTTTGAGACAGGATCTCAAAATTGCTGAGGCTATCCTCAAACTTGCAATCCTCTTGCGTCAGCCTCACGAGTCTCTGGGATTATAGGCATGTGTCACCATGCCAGGCCTTTTTTTTTTTTTTTAATTTAAGATTGTTATATGTATTACTATAATGCACCAATAAAAACAAAAAAAAAAAGAAAAGAACTCCATACCTGTGCTGGTCAAATGTTCCAAATTGTAGAACAATTCTATTGTTTTAGAAGTGCTCACTGTTTCCATTTTACAAATCTGGTGACTCTTCCATGGGGCTGTATTTTATCAGCTACTGCCTCCTGGTATTTCCTTCCTCTGCCTGTTCTACTTCAGCAAGTACCTCAAGGCTTTGGGATTTCTTCTAGAAGCTACTCAATTTACAAAGCAGCTTATTACTCTCTGTCCTTAGTGGGTGCCAGCTTGGGGTTCCCCAGGTCTTCCTCTCCCCCCCCCCCAGCCCAACCTCTTCCTGGAGTTCTTTCCTGGGACCTGTATTGCTGGGTACTTGGAAGGATGAGGCATGGCCTTTCACAGCCCCTCAGGCCTCCAAGGCAGAAGGGAGTATTACTTAGGAGAAACTAATTGAGAAACAGAGTAGCCTGAGCTGGGACCACTGGGATCAGCAGCGGAGAGGGATCACCAGCCAGCACTTTAGAAAGCTGCAGCATTGCAGCATCTGAGTTTACCTACAGGGGCCTGAGCTGCAAGATTCTGTCCTTAGGAGGAGGTCTAATATCTTAGGGCTTCCTTTATTTATCTCTCCATGCTTCTTCCTAGCCTGGAATATGCAGCTGCACAAGGTGAATGACAGGTTATTACCCACAGACAGACACTATTGTTTTACTTGCCACAGCACCTCATTTATTTAAAAATAATTATCTCAGTACAAAGAGTAGCCATCCCAGTGAAACCAGGAGCACATCTGTAATGAGCAGTGGGTGCATGGACCTGGGCTGGAAGGAAGGAAATCATCAGGAACAACAGGATAATGTTCCTCCCCCAGGGCACCCACAGTGGTGAGCATTTTCAAGGTGAGGTAGATGACATTCAGTCATTATTTATAGAACCAGCGGGGAGGGCTTGTGAGCTGCCAGGAAGCCTGTGGCCATCACAGACAGCACTGGCTTTGTTTGAGCAAGGATGACTGCAGTGCTGGTGTGGGAGGGAGTGCCCTGCCTCCTGCCCAGCAGCTCTAGCCCCACCCAGGAGGAGGGCTTCCTTTGCCTGCCTCCTGAATGTGGCTCACAATAGCCATGGTTGTGCCTTCTTAGAATGTGGGCAATGTGTGTAGCAATCCTGCATATTTCTGAACCACAGGTGACCAGGATAGAACCTCAAAACGTGTCCATTGTCCTTAAGCCAGTCTGTACTGCCATTTTAAAACCCTCAAGGCCAAATTGGGACCCTCCTCTGCAGTCTGACCACGCTGGGCATACCTCTATGGACTACTCACCACATTCTATGTGAATTATCTGTAAGCATCTCCAAGAGGTCCTGTGCCTGGCACATAGTAGATGCTTAATTAATATTTCATGTGCCAATTTTTGGAATCTGTTGTTGAAAAGTGCATTTTAAACATTCCAAAAATGGTTATTCCTCATAAAATGTTTCATTTAGGGCAATGTTCATGGGGATGCTTCTCAGGAATTGCCTATTTCTGAGTTTTCAAATGCCAAAGGGGGAGGGGATCTCCAAGTCCCTAGGGACACTAGGTGATGCTGAATCTGTCTCAACAATATAGGATGGTTTCCCTGAGTTAAGCACTGTTCTGGGTGTTTGCACATATGAACTTGGTTAATCCTAACCACCCTGCAAGGTAGGAGCTCTTATTGTTTCTGTTTTACAGATAAGAAAATGGAGTCATGCAAAGATTTGATAAGTTGCCCAATACTGCACCAATAAGTGGTATCTTCTGGGTTTGGGGACTAAAAATGGCAACAATAATAGCAGCAAAGAATGAGGTCTTCTGCTACTGCCCTGGTCCCCTCCTGAGGTTAAGCCACTAATTTAAAAAAATTTTATTTGTACAGTAGAGTGTATTTTGACATATTGTACATAAATGGAGAATAACTTAACCATTCTTGTGGTTGTACACGATGTGGAGTTACCCTGGTTGTGTATTCATACATGAACATAGGAAAGTTATGTCTGATTCATTCTACTGTCTTTCCTATTTCCATCTCCCTCCCTTCCCTTCTTTCCCCTTTACTTATCCAATGAACTTCTGTTCTTCCCCTCCCCCTTGTTATAGGTTAGTATCCACATATTAGAGAGAACATTCAGCCTTTGGTTTTTTGGAACTGGCTTATTTCACTTAGCATGATAGTCTCCAGTCCAATCTATTTACCCACAAATGCCATAATTTCATTCTTTTTCATGTATATATATATCACATTTT
This sequence comes from Geosciurus inauris, assembly GCA_004024805.1. Taxonomy (NCBI): domain Eukaryota; kingdom Metazoa; phylum Chordata; class Mammalia; order Rodentia; family Sciuridae; genus Geosciurus; species Geosciurus inauris. Next base: position 72,978 of record PVHX01009220.1, on the reverse strand, counting down.
CTTTATCCATTTATCTTTGAAGGGCACCTAGGTTGGTTCTATACTTGGCAGTTGTAAATTGAGCTGCTATAACACTGATGTGTCACTGCAGTATGTTGATTTGAAGTCCTTTGGGTATATGCCAAGGAGTGGTATAACTGGGTAAAATGGTGTTTCCAGGTCGGGTATGGTGGCGCATGCCTGTAATCCCAGCAGCTTGGGAGGCTGAGGCAGGAGGATCGTGAGTTTAAATCCAGCCTCAGCAAAAGCAAGGCCCTAAGCAACTCAGTGAGACCCGTCTCTAAATAACATATAAAATAGGGCTGGGTATGTGGCTCAGTGGCCCAGTGCCCTGAGTTCAATCCCCAGTACCCTCCCGCCCCCAAAATGGTGGTTCCATTCCAAGTTTTCTGAGAACTCTCCATACTGCTTTCCATGGTGGTTGCACCAATTTAAGCCACTAATTTCTTAAGCCAGTCCTTGAACTTGGCAGTATATTGAGGATTCTTCCTGTCCAGATAATAAGCCTGCCTGGTTTGTGGCTCTGGTCTCATGTACCCCAACAGTCCACCATGGCAATGGTTAAAATAAGGAATTACAAATTGTACAAACTTGGGTTAGACTTCTGGTGCTGTCCATTTTAGCTATGTGACCTCTGATCCTTAACTTCTCCATCTATAAAAAGAGGGAAATAGCCATTTCTCTGCCTCTAGGGTCTCTGATGCTAGCTACTTCTTGCTTACTTCACACCCATGACACAGATGAGGCCCCTGAGCCACACAGATGCTGAACACGAGCCAACCTGGAAGCCTGTGGTGTTCTCTGGCATGATTGGAGCCATTGTTCTGCTGCCGGGGAGGGCCTTCTGGCAGGGGGGCAGAGGGCTTCAGCACCTTTGGTAGACATCTGCCTTAGAAATTTCCTCTGCTTTGCTGTGTGGAGACAGAAGCTCTTCCTTCAGAGGCTGAAGTCAATGTAGTTGAAAGAAACTACTTTGTGGAAACAACACTTGTGGCTGGCTAGAGGCTGGCAACAGGACTGGAAGTCCCCTAGCCCAGGGGTGCGTCCCAGGGCTCAGCTCAGAGACCTTGGGGCCAACAGTGGCTCTCTGTTTACTCAGGGGTTTCCTCACTGGAGCTGCTGAGGAAGTAGCTTTGTGAGGAAAGGGAAAACATGTGGGTTAGACAAGGTCCTCGCGGGCCCAGCAGAGCTCAAGTGGCTGCCTACACCTGGGCTCCTGCCTTCATGCCAAGAAGAGGCACAGCGTGCAGTCCACTCCCTGTGTGCTTCAGGCCTGCTGTATGACACAGGCTCTTCTGAGGGGCTGGCTTTATGGCCACCACCTCCTGGGCAACCTGGTACCATTAGGGGGGACCATTCACTCTTCTGGGCCTTCGGTGAGTTCTAGGGAGCATGACTGTCTGTTTGTTCACTTTGTTGTACTTCTTCCTCATCCTTGGTGGGAAGAAGCTTATAAAGTAGAATGATGTATTGAAATTATGCTGTGAAAGGTTACCATATTAGAAGAGAGAGGTCTGCGTTTCTACTGAGGCCTTCACTTGGAAAAAAGAATTCATGCCTCTCTCTTAGAATGAAGGGTGAGCTTCAGAGACCCCTTGGCTCTGACTGTCTGGGGGATGCTGGGAATGTGGGGGAGGGGTAGGTAGGCACAAGGCAGAGGATGAAAGGAAGAAGGGAGAGATGGAAGAAGTGGGGGCTTGTTTGTATTCAGAGTCTGACTCTTCGTGGATTGCAGTAAGTCCATACTTACTGGAAGACCATACTTACTGGAAACAAATACGTGATTTTTACCATCCTCTGGACTCTCAGCCACCTGCAATCAGCTACAAGAAAAATGGGATTCTTTCTGGAATTGAACTGTGGTTTATAGGGGTGAATAGAACAGCATGGACTATCTTGTTTCAATAGGCTGTGCATCTCCCATGTGCTGACACCTTGCTTTGGGTTGAGAGGTGAAAGGCTTGCGGGGGCTGAAGGGCTTCTGCTCCTGTCAGGGAGACTTCAGCCATAAACATCAGAGACAGCAGCAGTCAAAAGACAAGTGGGAATCTCTGGTGGGAGTGATCCAGGGAGGCTTTGTGGAGGAGGCAGCTTTCCCCCTAGCCTTGTCGGGTGACAGGACAGAAAGTGAGTGGGACTTGGGTGGGAATAGGGAGATCTTGGGGATATAGCAATGTGGAGATGGCCTTCAATCTAGCTATAGCAAGGTCTTCAAAGGAGCTCTTGACTCAGCCTTAAAATCCTCCTCCCGGCCATGAGTTACTGATCCTGGATGGGCCAGCTCACAGAGGTGAACCCAGACTCTAGGACAAATTGAAAGCCTGGACCAGCCTGGGGGGGTTCAGGGAATTCTTTCTCTGCACTCTGGGTTCTTTGACACTCTGGCAAAGAAGCTCCAATTATAAATCAATACCAGGAAATAATGGAAACTGAGGATATACTGATTCCCTCAACAGAAGCTCAGGAAACTTAGCTTGCTGGAAAAATAAGCCCTATACCCACTATAAGTGCAAAGCCTGCTCAGGCCCTTTTCTGGGCAAGGCTGTAGCTGAGCATAGGGCAGGTGGCCATAGGGCAGGTGGCCATAGCGCAGGCAGGGCTGGATGGGCTGGGCTGGAGCATGTATGTAGCAGTACTCCCAGAGTCTAGGTTCCATGGGTACCAGGATGCCTTCATAATGCCTGGGAAATCTGTCTAGCTTGGATTTTCAGTCTACAAACCTCCATGTCCCTCCTTTAAGGACTTGTACCAGATGCACAAGGCAACGGGGACCATTCCACTTTGGACCTCTGCTCCTCCGTACCACCCACTTTGTTTATCTGACTGCTTTCCCCTGGGCCTGATAAACTTAGAAGAGTGTTTGATTTTTTTCCCTTTGGAACGATTTCAAAAATGTCCTCTTTTTTGTTTTCTCCAAGAATTTCACAGGAAAGAAGAATCTGGGAAAGATTGGTGCAGAAAATGAGAAAAGCAGAATTGGGTGGGTAGTTACAATGTCAGGGGATTTGGAAGAAGAAATATTGCTTTTTTTTTGGCATTGCACCCAGTGGAGAAACAGTTTCAAGCCATTCCGAGAAATGTGAGCAATGCAGAGGGATTTATGCAGCTCAGTAGCAAAGTACCTCATATATAGTTCCTTACATTGGCAAGATTTTATAAATAATCAAGAATAACATTTTAGGGCTGGGGATGTGGCTCAGCGATAAAGCACTTGCCTAGCATGCCTGAGGCTCTAGGTTCAATCCCAAGTATTGCAAAAAAAAAATAATTTTTTTTGGTTTTTAATTTTTTAAACCAGGGAAATGTGTAAGAGATTGATCTTGGGCTGTTCCAAGTAGTATCTGCTATGATGCCTATAATCTCTGTGGCAAATATGAAACTAGAACTGAGAAAACTTTGGCTATAGAATCCAAGAGGAAGGATCCAGAGGGGAAAGATTTTTCACTAGCTGAACTGGGGTCATGGGATTTTACACTTTAATCTGCTTTAATATGACCATCATTGCCATGTTCTCTTACACTATGGACTGTTTAGAATTTGCAAAGTGCACTTTTAGAAGGTCATTTAATGTGTGCTCTGATAATACAATGTTCTGTTTCTAAGTTTGCTTTTTGAGGTCCAAGCTTGTTGAACTCAAATCCTCTGCCTGGAGTCTGGGTTAAGGTTTTTAGCATGCCTATTTTCTGTTTCCAACTGGAAAAGTGTTAACAGCAGAATCTTTTTCTTTCTTTCTTTTTTTAAAATAAAAGCAAAGTCCTCTTTGTGAAAAATTCTCAGCATAACTGCTGCACGTTCCATTGCCACGCTGTGCTTTGATCCTTCCTTACTTTTCAAAGGCATAGCAGCTGCCTTAGTTCAGGTCTCATCATCTCTTCCTTTAATTATCATCATTACATAACTCCTTTCCTTACCTCTTCTACTACTCCCCTTCCCACACTGAGCTTCATAATGTCAAACTGCACTTTGGAAGTACAGGTCACAGATAGTTGACAACAGGTGGGCAGGGATGCAAGGAAGCAGGCAGTGCCATAGAGGCCACAGGTAGCTGGTGCTGCCTGGCCAAGGGCAATATGTTGACGTCTATTGAAGATGAAAGGACAGACACCCTTTGACACAAAGCTCCACTTCCAGGAATTTATCTTACACATATTCTTTTACAAGCAAAGATGGATCGTGAGGGTGTTAATTTCGGCACTGTTTATAATGACAAGGTATTGGAAACCAGTTAAAGGACCATTGGTAGGTATGATTGAAATAGATGATGGGCTGTGTAAGGGTCATTTGTGCGTTACTCCCCTGTCATCCATTCCCTTTAGCCCCTATTAATGGTTGGCTGGGGCTGACCCCACTCCCATATCTGGGGTGGACTTCAACTGGTAGAAGCCATAGTAACCGTTTCATGTATAATGAAATCTTGTCTCATCAGAAGGATCAGAATGAATAGGAGGCTTGAAATAGCTGCATCCGCAAGGGGAAAGCCTAGAGCTTCCTGAGGCCTGAAGATGGAAGCTAACCCAGGGACTCGAGACCAAAGGACAGGACCCACTGATGTCAAACAGTGCAGCATGCTAAAGCTGTGGGAATTCCCTCTCAGGCTTGGTTGGTTTTGGTTTCAGCTGGTCTGAAATAAATTGTTTTGTTTTGTTTGTTGTTTTTGTTTTTGTTTTTTTTTCTTGCAACCATGAGGATCCTATCCGTGTAGTCATAAAAGAAAAATCAGGCCAGTTGTGGTGGCACATGCCGGTAATCCCAGTGGCTTGGGAAGCTGAGGCAGGAGGATCACAAGTTCAAAGCCAGCCTCGGCAAGGGTGAGGTGTTAAGCAACTCAGTGAGATTCTGTCTCTAAGTAAAGTACAAAATGGGACTGGGGATATGGCTCAGTGATCAAGAGTCCCTGAGTTTCATCACTGGTACTAAATAGATAGATAGATAGATAGATAGATAGATAGATAGATAGACAGACAGACAGACAGGTCAGGGAGATTTTCTTGTACCAGGTGGCATGATCTCTGTGATACTTTGCAAAGTGAAGGTATTATACAATGAATATAGAATATATTCCCTGTATATAAATAAAAATCTATGAGAGTGGGTGAGTGTTACGTGTGTGTGTGTGAGAGAGACAGAGACAGACAGACAAATACATGTTTTAGCTATCTTATGGAGTGCCTTTGAACAAATTAGGAAACCTCCTCATTGGTGTAGGCACCCTCCAGCCGGGGGGCAATTTGGCAAGCCAGCCTACAATATATTTTAATTTCCTCTGGTCTCCTTGACTGGGTGGCTTTGTGCAGTACACAGCCAACACAAAAGTATTCTGTGGACTTTTTGTGTATAAATATGCATGCTTGTCTATGATACTTCTGGTAGGATTTCTTTGTTGGTACTGGAGTTTGAACCCAGGGGTACTTTACCATTGAGCTATATCTCCAGTCCTTTTTAATTTTTATTTTAAAACAGAGTCTTATTGTGTAGGCTGGCCTGGAATTTTTAATCCTCCTGCCTCAGCCTCCCAAGTCATTGGGATTAAGGGCATGTGCCACCAACCTGGCATGGTAGGATATATATAAAACTAGAAAGAGAAGTTGCTTCTGGGAAGGAAGAACTGAGAGTTTGGTAGCAGGAAATGGAAAGGAGGCTCATCCTTCTGTACCACATTTGGAGAGTGATTTGTTTACAAGTTACTTTTCAAATCTAGCTTTTTAAATAAATAAAAAAGCAAAACAAAACCTACAAACTTGATTGTAGGTTCTCTTTTGCTTAAGAAAGACCTCAGTGATTCTGCGTGGAGAAATTCCTGATGCTTGAACATTTCATTCAAAGGCCTCTTGCAACTGGCCTCAGCCTGCCTTCCCTGCATTCTCTCTGGCCACGCCTTTCCCTCACATGGTGCTTCCGCAGGCAGGACCTTCATGATTCATCTCGGGCTTCTTCAGGCTTGTTGGCCCTGTGTCTTCCAAATGCTGTTCTCTGCTCTGCCCCAAGCTCCATCCAGGGAACTACCCATCCTCCTACCAGATCCTCCCTGCTTGGATGTACCCACAGTCCTTGGTGTCTTTCTTGCTTGCTTCTTGCCCATTTGATTGTAATTATGTGTTTATATTTGCAATTATAAACCTGCTATTCTATGAGTGAGTTCTTTGAGAAACCAGGGTCTCTCTGAATGTGAGACAGTCAGTGCTTATAACTTAATGAGAATAGGTGCCTCAGAGCTGTTCCGTGAAAGAATGGAGGTAGGTTCAGATTCCCACTGTCCTTTTACCAAACTATTCTATTCCTTTCAGATTTCTTTTTTTTATTAATAGCTACAAATCTTTATCTATTCTTTGCCTTTCTGCTCAGTAGCAATTAGCCAGGTTGTAGCACATCTAGAGTTTCCAGCCCAGGCTGGATTGCGTTTCCTCACTCATAGTAGCCTGGGGAGTCCTCTTTCACTTTCCAGAGGATGCATCTGAGATTTAGAACAAGTCCAATGATCCTTTTATTAACTCTTTTTCTGCCTCAACACATATAGCCTGTCAGGAAGGGTTCATCCAGTTCACAAAACTGAAGGAACTTAGAAAGAGAAAAGGAGACAAGAATTTTTAAAAACAAGGTCCATTATTTGGACATCTGTCCCACCTGACAGTCTGTCCCTTTGGTACGCCTCTTCCCCTGGAGACTTGTTCAGGGCTATTCCCATGGAGCATCCTTCCAATTAAATCACCATCAAACAGAGTAGAAATCTGCCATCTGGACTAGTATCAGTAAGGCAGAGTCTTTCCAGGAAAGAGATTCAGTGAGGCAACAGCGCACTCCTTCATCCAGAGGAGCTGGCAGACCTGCCTGGAGAGACCCTGACTCTCAGTGGGATGGCTACTGCTGACAGCATTGTAGGTGTTCCAGAAAAACCCAGATGGCTGTTGACTGGCTACTGATGGATAAGGAAAAGGGTGCGCCATCAAACACTTCCGCTTTTCATCTTTAAGAGAAATGAGTGGTTACAGGTGCTAGCCACTGAGGTCTGGGAAAAGTTACATCCAAGGCATTGGACAACAGAATCAGGGCTTCCACTTGACCATCTAGAATCTTTGTATGACTCAGAAAAGAAGCACCCATCTGGGCTAACACAGCTCCACAGTAGGGCACAAGGCCTGCAATTTGGTTGGCACCTCTGTTCAAAGAAAGAGTGTTTGTTACTGTGGTTACTCCAGCCCTACACTGGGACCTGAGTATCAGCTCCCACTTGCCATTGAAGCTGGGAGCCATTATCGCAGTGCATGAACTACACAACTGTACCACTGCTCAGAAAGCAGAGCTGTGTGGGCATTTAGAAAAGAGAGGTTAGAGAACAGTGAATTGATAACTGAGGTTTCTATCATAGTTCAGTGTCGTTTTTCTCAAAGTATGGGACTTCCTGTGAGAATCACCTAGGGTACTTGCTAAGAATGCATATTCTGCACACCCACCTCAGACCAAGTCAATCAGACTCTCTGGAGCCTGGGCCCCAGTCTGGATTTTCAGCCAGCCCCCAAGTGTTTCTAGGCACTTAAGAACTGCCAGTTTGGCAGCTGTTCCACTGAAGTCCTTGGGATCTAGAACTATGGACTGGACAGAACAAAAATAGGCCATTTATTCATGAGCTCTGCAGTGTTACCTCCTTGTGTGTCCTTGAGGCCTTTCCTGAAGGTTTCTTTGCTGGTTTTGGGGGCTGATGTCATTGTTTTTCCTGGCACCAAGGCTTGACTTTTTCTTAAAAGGCACTTTTAAATGTAACAAGTTTTTGGATAAAAACTCTAGGAATCTTGAAACAAAGAGTGGGTACGACTCATAATTCCACACTTACGCCTCCTCAATTTGGCTCCCTTCCTGCCACCTGGTCGTGAGATACAGAGTGTTTCAGGCTGACCCATTTGAAGGAAGCCTCCTAGAGTGGCCATGTTGCCATTTTTGTTCCCATCCTTCAAGAGTGTTAAGTGACACGATGTTCAGCTCTGTGGGGCTGCCCAGACTGCTTTGCTGAGGTGGTTATTTCTGTCATTTTGAGTAATGCTTGAAATATGAATGTGATTGGCCCATACCTGGTTATTCCATCCTTTTTTTTTTTTTTTTTTTTGATACTAGGGATTTAACCCAAGAGTGCTTAACCACTGAGCCACATCCTCAGCCCTATTTTGTGTTTTACGTAGAGACAGGGTCTCACTGAGTTGCTTAGGACCTTGCTAGTGCTGAGGCTGGCTTTGAACTCACGATTCTCCTGTCTCAGCCTCCCAAAGTGCTGGGATTACAGGCATGTGCCACTGCACCTGGCTCTGGCTCCATCTTTTATTTAGAGTTTCTCTCGAAATGAATTTTAGCTGAGATAATGTTTGTATATAGATAATTTATAATACAGATACCCATTGCTCTGGGCCGGAATGGAGATTATGTACCTAGCCTCCTCCCCTTAGGGGATCAAATCATTCACAGTCTTTACACTGTGGCCGTCATGCTAAGCATTGTAGAAGTTATACTAGTATGAGAATTGGAACCCATACCCTGCCCTCAAGTTTGTAGACCTACACTGTCCAATCTGGTAACCATTAGACATTTGACTTGGGAGCACTTGAAATGTGTTTAGTTCCGGTGGAGATGTTTGGTAAGGGTAAAATACACAGTGAGTTTTAAAGACCTAGTAGAGGAAAAAAGGTATGTCAAATATCTCATGGACAATTTCCATGTTGAAATAACAATGTTATGGGTATGGTATGTTAAATAACATGTTAAAAATAATTTTATCTGGTTTTCCCCCTTTTAATGATGCTACTAGATAGTTTAAAATTATATGACTAGAATTGTGTTGCTATGGGACCAGTTTGCTCTAGAGGTCAAGAAAGAGACATTATTGATGATCAAAGGCACATGATTACTGCTGGGATAATGGAAGGAGAAGGTGAGCAGGGAGTGGTTTGCAAGGGCTCTAACTTGACCTTGGGAGCTAGGGAAAGACTCTGGGGGGAGGAGGTGGTATCTAAAAGTAGGCATGAGATGCAGAGTGGCAGGTGAGGGTTGTGGAAGGTGCTGTGTATTTGGGGAGCTGGGAGCAGTTCAGTGGGGCTGTCATCAAGTGTGGAGAAAATGGGGAAGAAGAGACTGGAGAAACGGGGAGGGGTCAGGACATGGGGAGGGGGACCTGCTTCTCTGTGCTAGGGAGAGCTGTGACTTCCTTTTGCAGGAAACAGGATTGACAGTGTTAGGCATGAATGGATCTTTGGTTTCCTTTCCACCTGCAGTGACAGCAGAGGGAAGAGGAGATGCTCAGTGGTATTGGCAGCGAAGAAAGGTGTTTAAATTTTTGCCCATTTTGCCAAGTTGTAGGGCTGATGATTAATGTAATTTTTATCAATCAGAGTATATGGAGGAAGGAGTTTTGTAAATGTCATGGCTCTGTATAAATATTAGTTAATTTATCATGTATACTTGGACCTTGATCTTACTACAGGAAGGTTGAGATTATAAATTCCTTCTTTGGGAAAGTTGGAATATTTACTTCAGGTTTTAGTCTTTTTGATGTTTAGAGGAGGTGATCTTCAATAACAACAATCTTAATAAGGGCAATAATAATATTAATAATAATAATCCATTTTAAAGCAAAGGAATCCAGAGTCTAGTAGTGCTGACACTTAGGATTCTGAATTTTATAGGGGTGGGGCAGCTGAGGTTATAAACTAAGGGTATTATCCCATGTCACCTTCTTGTGGAGTGCAACACATCCAGAAGTTAAGGGCCCAAAACTTACATGTAAGCCATCAAAAGCTTTCTGTTCTTGTGGAGTGCATCTTCACTCAGATGGCTGTTGTCATCAAAATTCCAACAAGAGTAGTAAACTGCTCGGCGTGGGATGTTCAGGAAGTTTCACTTCTGTGTGGTTTGGCTTTGCTCTTAACCCTCAGTAAAAATGGTCAGCCTCTGAGAGTTTACTTATCTGGAAGTGGTTAGTTTTCACATTGCCTTCTCTGCCTTAGGGCTGTTCTAGGGATGGAGAAGGGTAAAATATGTCCAGAGCAGGGTTTCCTGCAGATAAAATCCTTTAGCCTCTAGAAGGCTTAGGAAGTATCCTACTTTTACCTAGAGAAAAGAAGGTTCTCCACTGAAGGGGAAGTGTTTGGAGGTTTGCTCATTGCTTCTGCCTGTTTATGAAGAACCTACTATGTGCTAGGACTTTATTAGTCACTGAGTATAGATGAATAAAAAAAGGAGCTCTTATTCGATGAAGTTTAGAATCTGTCCTTGATTGAGTTAGGGGCGTGTATCAACATATGTCAGTCAGTCAGCTGCAGTGTGGTTTAATGGTAGTGTAAAGATATGTATACAAAGCCATTAAGGCCCAAGAGAGGAAGGCATTCACGTTCTGTCTGGATGGGAGTGGGAAAAGCAGGAGAGCCTTCATCTAGGAAGTGACATTCAAGTCTTGAATCATGAGCAGAAAGTAGAGAAGCCACGAAGGGTGTTTCGGTCAGCTGTTTCACTACTGTGACTAAAAGATCTGATCAGAACAATTTTAAAGGAGGAAAAGTTTGAGAGCTCACGGTTTCAGAGGTCTTAGTCCATAGAAGGCCAGCTCCATTCCTCGGGGCTCCAGGTGAGGCAGACCATCATGGTGGAAGAGTGTGACAGAAGAAAACAGTCCACATGGTTATCAGGAAACAGAGAGGTCTCCACTTACCAGATACAAATATATACCTCAAAACTACACCCTAATTTCCACCTCCTTCCACCATAACCTACCACTTCAGTTACCACTCAGTTAATCCCTATCAGGGGATTAATTCATTGATTGGGTTAAGACTCTCACAACCCAATCATCTCTCCTCTGAATCTTCTTGTACTGTCTCACACATGAGCTTTTGAGGGACACCATATCTAAACCATAACCAAGGGCATTCTGGAAAGCACATGGCTTGCCTGGGGAATTGTGGATGGCTATGTGAGGCATACAAATGAGACACTGTTGAACGATGAGATGGACAAAAACCAGGAAGAACGTGGAATGGCCTCCAGAGCTGTGGGCTTCTTCCAGAAGAAGGTTCAATTGGAGAGTGACAGATTCAGTCTATTTTTTAAAGAACTCCAGCAGAGATTGCCTGGATTGGAGGAGAAGGGTTTCTCAACAGCCTAGAGCTAGGTGAGTTGGAAAGCTGCAGCTCCTCTCCTCCTCTCTGGAAAATGTCAACCGGCCCCTGGTGCCACTGGGTAAGGACAGGATTGTCTTAGCGCAGAAGAGCCTTCCAGTCGCTTAACTAGGGAGCCGATGGCGTGTGCATCACTAGGATTCACAGGCAAATCACCACTTGCCTGCTCATGCTTGAGCCTTCCTTAGCTCCCACTTGGGGGCTAGAAAGAGCCTTAGTCACCAAGTGGGGCTGGCTCATTGAGTCCAGAGCCCAACCTACTATAGCAGGATTTGACTGGGGATAGTCTGAGGCCCAGCCCTTGCCTGGCAACTGTGCCTTCAGCATTGGCCATGAGGCTGGACTCTTCCCTGGGTATACTGCTGGCCTTCAGGACCACTGCAGAGTGGCAGGAACCTCGGTGAAATGTGAAGTTTCCGCTGGCAGCATGCCACTGTTCCCGCTGCACACTGACGCCCCACCCTGAAGCAGGATGCCCTGCCCTGTGGAGCAGTTGGAAGTGATAAATACATTTGTTTTTACATTAGAACCTTTCCTGGCATGGGGAGGAAATGCATCTGCAGCCTGGCAGGCCTCGCTGCTCCCTCCAGGGCCTCCACACAGCCTGCCCTCCCTGGCTCTGGTCTCAGCACAGTCTGGGTAATGATTACACTCTGCCCAGTCCTCCAAGGGCAGAGGCGCCAAGATGAAGGGCCCTCCAACCGTTTATCAACATCAAAGGTGCCCTAATCACACCACTCCAGGTAATCAAAGCCCAGCCCAACCCTGCACCTCATTTCCCTTATTATGGCAGTATACTCTGTTTATCTCCACCCTGTGACTGGCAGGGGGTCACAGTGCCCCCAGAAACCCTTATGAAGCCTAGGCACTTACCCAGGTGGAAGCAGCATTTATTCATTCTTCTATTGCTTAGTAAAGTTGAACAATTGAGTACATTTAGACCTTCAGGGTTTCTGTGAACTCCAAGGCCTAAATGCAGCCCTGCTAATAGGTTGGCAGAAGCAGGCTTGTGAGAGACAGAGATGGCAGGGGCTCTCTGGCTGCTCTACAGTGCAGCTGGCACCCCACATTGTCAATGTCCTTGTGTAACTTGTCCATGGACAGATAGTTGCTGAAGACCTATGAGTGTCAAGTGCCATGCTCATGTGTGAACAGGAAACTATAGTTTTAAGTTAAGCTGCATTATATGGTATCAACTAGATATCTGTTTAGATAGCTAATATCTTTGGTTGATATGTACTGGCTAATTTCTGAGGAGCAAAAGTCAAGGTATTAAAAGTTACTTTTCTCTTCATTTTCCCAGCCTGGTAAGATACAAACAAACAAACAAAAAACCCCAAAGCTTACCCTTCCTTGTTCTGTTTAAGTGTAACTGAAAGAGAGCCCAAGGGCACTGACTTTGATAAAGGAAGAAGCAGGACAGTAGTACAGTTAAGACAGTTCAGGCTGAAGACACACCAGCTAAGTTCAGACCCTCCCAAGGCTTTGTGGCCTTGGGCAAATTCTCTACCTTTTCTAAGTTTGGTTTCTTCTTTTGTAAAAAAGAAAATATAAATATGACCAACCTTATAAGGTCATTGTGAAAATTCAAAGGAAACCCAGGTAAAGGAATTGGACAAGTATTCAGTTATATTATGAATCAACTACTCTGTGCCTGGAGTAGAAGAGAATATGACCCCTATCACAGGCGTCCATGTTACAGGGGTTGGAGAGCAGGTTGGGTCATGGTGTGCTATGCACGGAAATAGAGGGCATTTGCAAGGCCTCAGGCACTCAGGAGGTCTAAGGAAATCTTGAGGAAATCAGGAAAGGCTTCACAGAGGAGGCAAGCTTTAGCTGCTTATAAAGGATGGTTAGAAGTTCATCACATAGAAAAGGAGCGGGGAGAACATTCTGGATAGTGCCAGCAGTTTGTACAAAGGCAGAGAGGCAGACCAGAGCATGGCCTAATCTGAGAACCATATGAATTGTTGAAAGATAATTTTTTTTTCCAAAAGGATCAAATCATGGCTGGTATAGAATTATAAATCGAGGGTCTGTTAAAGATTATCTTTAACTCATAAAAATTGTGTTTAACAAATGATGGAACTAGTAAGATATTACAAATGGTTCAAAGGAAACTTTAAAGGACATTTATATTTGGGGATCAAAAATGCCAAAAGAAGACTGGGGTTATTGCTCAGTTGTAGAGCAACTCCTTAGTATGCACAAGGGCCTGGGTTCAATCCCCAGTGGCCCCCCGACAAAGAATTGAGAAGAATTTACAGATAGATGCAAAAATGATCAATATCTACATAGCAATAATTTACTATATCTCCAAGGATGTGATTTGCGTTTGTATGGCCACAAATCATTTGTATTACTTTTACCCAATCATTACTTATCCCTAATCTATTTAGACCCCTGATTCTCCCAAGTGAATGGACATTCTTTTGCTGGTTTTTCTTCAATTGCCCAATATATTATTCCCTCCCCCCACCCCACACCCCATTCCTTCTCCTCCTTTCTCTGCCCTGTGCTGGGTGAAGGCCAACATCCCCAAATTCTACCACCTGGCTTCCTTGTCCTCTGTCTTACTGTTGAGTTTGGTGCCTGAGAAGCAGGATGAGAATGAGGGGGGGGGGGCATTCTCATTCCTCCTGCCCCTCCCTGCTGCAGTGGGGTACTGGTTCTGCTCATTCTGCTGATGACTACCATTTCCTGCCTTCGCCCTCAGCCACACTCCACCACACCTTCCTCTTCATCCCCTCTTCAGGCATAGGGGTATATTATGGGTTGAATTGTGTCTCACCAAAACGTGTACGTTAAAGTCCTAACCCTTAGTACTGCAGAATGTGGACTTATTTGGAAATGATTACATCGCAGATGTAGCTAGTTAAGATGAGGTCATTCTGGAGCAGGGTGGGCTCTGCTCCAATCTGACATACTTGGACACAGATATGCACATAGGGAGAACACCATGTGAATATTGGAGTTGTGCTACCTTAAGCCAAGGAACTACCAGAAGCTAGGAGACAACCTTGGAAGAGATCCTTTCCTGGGGTCTGCAGAGGGAACACGGCCCAGTGACCCCTTGATTTCACTTCTGGACTCCAGAATTGTGAGACAACAGATTTCTGTTGTTTAAGCAACTTAGTCTGTGGTCCTTTGCTGTGGCTGCCCTAGCAGGGTGGTAACCACCTTCTACTACTGCTAGTCCTTGGGTGCCTCTCTATCTTCTTGGATCCTTAATACTGCCCATAATGGCAAAAATGATTCTTTCATTAACAAGTCTCCTTAAGATTCAGAGTGTGTTATTTCTAGTCAGGACAATTACTGATAGACATAGGTGTTATTCTCCATCAGTCTTTGCCTTCATTAAAAGTGATAGATTCCTGGGTGGGGGTTGTGGCTCAGTGGTACAGTGCTTGCCTGGCATGTGTGAGGCACTAGGTTTGATTCTCAGCACCACATATAAACAAAGTCCATTGACAACTAAAAAAATATTTTTAAAAAAGTGATAGATTCCTGATCTCTATATGTTCTTTTGACTTATCATGAACTGGAGCTGTTGTTTATTATGGTGAACTTGGGACTATTGTGGAGGACAGTTTGCATTTTCTTAGTCTGCTACACATGGCATCATGCCAGAGGAAAAGAGAGTAGCACATGCACAACTTAATAGGGGTTTTCCATGGAGGCCAAACTCTTGAATATCATTACCAACCGTCTGGGTGACTGTTGCTTCCATCTCTGTTCTGGAATTCCAGCCATGCAGAGGTCTTCACCTAAAGCTCAGGACAAGCATTAGTAGACCTAACGAGACACACAAGTCTGTGTTGCACTCTAGTGTATCAGAAGGGCTCGTTGTGTGCCGTGGAGTGTCTCAATGACCGCTGCAAGCTGGAAACACAAATATCTCTTTATCCCAGCAGCCCTTTCCTCTCTCCTTCACACCAGTTTCTGAACAAAGGTTAGCCTGTATTCTTTGGCCAGGTTTCCAGATTTCTCCTCTGACCAACACAATGAAAAGATCTCTTCTTAGCTTAGTAGTCTTATTTATTTTCCCCACTCAAGACACATCAGGGGTTATGATGAGGGTGATTAAGTGACACTTGAGCAAGGTAGCCTGATGGCAGATGTCCATTCTATTAATTTTCTGAGTTGACAGGTCAGCATCCATTCTCTCAAGTGCGAATGGTACTTATGTATTTAAAAGCTTGTTCAGTGTATCCCATTCCAGAACTTTCTACATAATGTTGTGCCGAACAGTTAGATTTGTGGTGGCCTGAAAATCCTCACAGTAGTGTAATAATAAAATCTATAATAATAAATTTCTTTCATGTTGAGAAAGCCTTAGGCCAGTTTTTCTAGTAGTTTTCAGAATAGTCCTATTTATAAAAATTCTCTGGCCTAGCACTCATTCAGGCCCTATTTTCCTGGCCAAGGTGTTCCATAACACAGAGAAGATATGTAGGTGAATATTTGTTATTTTAGTATTTTCACTTTTTGTTTATGGGAGGTGATGCTGGCTTTCCATTTGAAGAGTCATAAACTTATTTTTTACAAGGCAGAGGTATATGTTAATTCAACATTTTTGAAGGTGGAAGGACCAAAGTGTAGAAAACCCAGGTCTTTGAAAATGCAAGTAATGCCTCATTCAGCAAGTAGGTCCAGTCCTCCTCCAAACAAAAATTTCAATACAGTTGAAGGAAAAAAAGTCAAGGTTTCCCCCTTTGCCGAGGCCTAATGCATCCTGCGTCCTGTGCTCCTGCTGAACTCAGCACCAGCAGGGACCCCCCTGCAGAGCATGTGAGGAAGCCAGCATCTCTTCAGGAAGCCGAGGCTCTGTCCCTCTTCTAGTGGCTCCTAAAGTTAGCTGACCTCAATTGAGGGTGGAGGGAACAGGAGACTGCATTAACCTCTTGTAGGACCTGTACATATTTATGCTGTTTTGGTTTCTAGTGGCTGCTGTGATAAGTCTTGGTGACTTAGAAACAAGAGGTACTTGCTCTCTCACAATTCTGGAGGCCAGAAGTCTGACGGCCAGGTGTAGGCAGGGTAGGTTCTCCCTGCAGACGCTGAGGGAGAAACCATCCACCCATGCCTTTCACAGGTTCTGGTGCTGGCCATGGTTGGTGTTCTTGGCTTGTAGATACATCCAATCTGTCTTTACCTTCACATGACCTTCTCTGCATGTCTGTCCAAATGACCCTTTTAACAGGGACCCTAGTCATTGGATTAAGACCCACTCTAGCCCTATGTGACCTCATTTTAACTTTAATCCATCATCTTGTGTATGTGTCTGGGGATGGAACCCAGGGCTTATTCATAGAAAGCACACACTTGACCACTGAGTGATGCCCTCAGTCCCTCATCTTAATGTAATTACATCTTCAAATATCCTATTTTCAAATAAGTTCATATTCACATGTATCAGTGGTTAGAATATTTGTGGGGGACACGATTCAACTTGGTAACATGGTAACTAAAAGCCACAGCATTGTGGAATTGAAGTATGATTTTGGATGTATCTGAGAGTCAAATCCTGTCCCTAATACCCCCAGCTGTGTTAGGTGCTGATTATGCTCAGTTCCTGTTTCCTTATCAGCCAAGTAAGTTGACAGGAGTGTTCACCCCTGAGTTTGTGTGAAGATTAAAGGAGATAATTCCTTGTACAACACAGCGCCTGACACAGAGCAAGCTCCAATAAATACTACATAATCTTCTTATAGCCTCTGAATGTGTCCAGTTTGTCTCACATACATGAGTAAGTGCCACACAGGATCCTTAACAAGAAAAAAATAACATTTTCCTGTTGACCTGGAAAACAGAAATAAGCTTCTAAGATCAAGAATGAGTGCTCATGGGTGGTTTTATTGCATTGTTATACAACCCTGTGGTTTCTTGTATAAACTCTCAGAATGATACCTTATATTTGAACAAGGCTTCTCAGTTTTCAAAGGGTTTTTATTTGATACAAAATCCCTGAGATTGGCAGGGTAAGTGTTGATAATTTCATTTTATTGATAAGAAAACTGAGACAAGAGTTAAGAGATTGGTTTTATTTTTATTTTTTTGTTGATAAATCTTTATTTTATTCATTTATTATTCATATGTGGTGCTGGGGATTGAACCCAGTGCCTCATGCATGCTAGGCAAGCGCTCTACCACTGAGCTACAGCCCCAGCCCAAGAGATTGGTTTTAGATGAGGGGCTAGGGCCCCTGAGGCTGATGGCTACCCACCCAGTATTTTTCAGTATTGTTCCTTGAGCAATACAGGACTCTGTATTGTTCAGAGAGCAATACATCCAGGTAAAATAGGACATTCCCAAACTCCTTTGCTGACAAGGCTGGCTAGTGACATGTCAGCTGCAGAGTGGGTGGAGGTGGGGGCTTCCCTCTAAAAGAGACCTATTCATCTGGCAAGAGCCCTTTTGCAACCAACCCAACACTGCCACCAGGGTGTGTGTGTGTGTGTGTAGTTTTCATCTAAACTCAGGGCTAGTTGGTTAACAATCAGTC
Source organism: Geosciurus inauris (assembly GCA_004024805.1). Lineage (NCBI taxonomy): Eukaryota > Metazoa > Chordata > Mammalia > Rodentia > Sciuridae > Geosciurus > Geosciurus inauris. Next base: position 55,323 of record PVHX01009220.1, on the reverse strand, counting down.
TCTAATTAGGAACCTACACTCTAGGGCATGATGAGTACATTTGAAGGGTCTCACAAGGGGCCCACTCTCTAAATGTAGCTGAGTACTGCCACTTATTTGACTCTCTATTAGAGTCTGTTAATTAGCATAAGGGATTTCAGAAAGGATTTTCATGGACAAAATGTGGATTGACTACAAATATCATAAAGGTACTTTTACCCTTGCTTTGATGCAGTATTAAAATGGACCCAGCAGCATAAACCCTTTGGAGCCCTGTGAAGGGTGGGGCTCTGTTGAGTTCTGTGCCAAGCCGGGTACCAGGAGTTTCAGATACTCATGTAACTGGAAGTGAACGTCTCTGCTGCCGGAATGCTGTCACTTCTCTCTTCCTCTAGGGAAATTTTCATGCAGGTGCTTGTCAGTTGCTACCTCTTTGAGCTTATGTGATTAAATGGTGCGATGCCATCGTGCCTGCTTCTTACCTGTTTGTATGTGTGATAGAATTCTGAAAGTATTCACATGCTTCGTGTTCACACACTTCTTTACAGTGAGGTAGTTGAGGAGGTGTCACATACTTCCAGCCACTGGGGATTGACATTATCTGTCAAAAAAGAACCTGACAAATGTGAATGGCTAAGTTGACACAGGCTAGTTGTCCCACCCTCTGTCACTGTTGTGTTTGAATGGGTAACTGTTTGGAGCAGAGGGAGACAATAGTCTAAGGAGTGCCGATCAGGTCTTTTTTCCTGCCAGTTTGGAATTAAGACTGAAAAATATTAGTCTCAGGTTATACTTATTGCTAAATTGGAGGTAATGTGAGGAGTGGTGAGAGGCCATATGGAGGACAGGGAAGAAAGGCAGTCTGCTGAGAAAAGGAGGCACATGGGCACAGAGGGGCCCCACAGAAGGAGGATGTGAGGGGGCGGAACCAGATTGCAGGAAGCTTCCCTGGCTCCCACTAGCTGTCTGGCTCCAGGTTTCAGTTCCTTAGGATTGTCTGACTGATCTTACTGCCCTGAAGTTCCAGGACATACTCTCTTTATCCTTATTATAAATTACTCCTTAGTATTGTTTAAATGAAGTTGAAGTCGTTTCTGTTACTTTAACAAAAAAAATCCAATGCAATGAAATATCATACTGGAATGTATATAACTATCTTCTAAAATTCTTTGTGTATCTATAGACTTCATTGGTATCTTTTCCTCCCAACCCTGTTTACACACATCTTGGTGATACATGGACACACATGTACATGTACACATGTGTGCATGCACAGAGCCATCACTTATATGCTTAGTTTATCTACCAGGTTGTACCTACTCTCATTCCTAAATGTGTTAGTAGCATGTTTATTTATCAGACTCCATCATAACTCTGAGTAGGTCGTAAGCAGACTGAATAAACCAATGAACAGAAAGTAATGCTAATCTTTTCTTTGAAGTGCGGTCCCCTTCTTACAACTAAATTAAGTTCAAAGACAAGTTTACAGCAAACCACACAAAGCATAAGAAAAAGAGTTGTGTGTTATGGCTTCATTTATTCAGTCATTTCTTTCTTCAATAGACATTTCTGGAGCCTGCTAACTACTCTGCTCTGGGTCAGCTGCTATGAATCCAAAGGTGAGTAAAGTCAAGGCCCTGGGTTCATAGAACAGTGGTGGTTCCTTGAATCTATTGCTACCTTCATTTCTTTTTTTAAAATATTTTTTAGTTATACACGGACATAGTGTCTTTATTTTTATTTTACTTATTTTTATGTGGTGCTGAGGATCGAACCCAGTGCCTCAAACGTGCGAGGCAAGCATTCTGCCACTGAGCCACAACCTCAGCCCACTACCTTCATTTCTTAGTCATGTTTTGTGGCTTCCCAATGTTCCCACAGTACTCTCATAATACCCCTGGGCCAGATTCCATACACCTGGGTTCTTTATCATTCTTTCTAGAAGGCTTTTTGTTGTGGTTGTTTGTTTTGTTTTGTTTTGATCTGGAATCAGGGAATGAATCTTACTTAGAATTCTTGCCCCAAATATGTCACCCATCAGGAAGTTGTTTGACTTTGAAGAGAGAGATTGTCTCACCGTGGGATCTTTATCCTTGCTGTTCCCTCTGCTAGGAAAGCTCTTGCCCAGATGTCTTCATGGCTTACTTTAAGTCTTTGCCCAAACGTCACCTTCTCCTGATGACTTTCTTTCAACATTCCTGACTCCTTATAGGACACTATCTATTTCCCCATAGTACTTACTGCCTTCTAGTATACCATTTAATGCTTATTTTATTTACGCTATTGCTAGAAAGTAAGCTCCTCAAGGGCAGGATGTTGGTTTTGTTCATGCTGTATCCCAAGGGCATATAGAAGGCCCTCAATTAACACTTGCTGGGTGAATGAGTGACATGGGGCAGTCTGTTTGCATGGGATACAAGGACACCCAATTGGGAGCTCACATTATTTACCCAGAATCTCGAGGTAAATAATTTTATCTTGTTTGAGCTTGTCAAGATCAACATCAAGGGGCTGGGATTGTGGCTCAGTGGTAGAGCGTTTGCCTCGCATGCCTGAGGCACTGTGTTCGATCCTCAGCACCACATAACAATAAATAAAATAAGGATATTGTGTCCATCTACAACTAAAAAAATTATTTTAAAAAAGATCAACATCACCATAAGGGAGCTTGGCTAGATATACTTTCAGGTCTCTTATAGGGCTGTGACATAGGACGTGATGGGCATTGTGCATGTGTTCTATAGCCAACAGAAGAATGGGAACAATTTAAAAAACTCGTGGAGGTCAACGTGCAGTAGGTAAAATATGCAGACAATCATTTCCTTCACAGAGAAGGAAAACACCACAGGAAAACCATTCACTTCCTTTAGTGAAAAGTCTATTGATTTAAAAATACATCTGGAAAGTATAAGATCATTTTAAATTGGAAACTGATCATTTATGTTGATCACCTAAGTGGAGAAAATCATCTAAAGTAAAGGTAAGGTGGCATAAAGGGACCAAGAACATCTCCTTCCATGGTCAGGGACCTTTGTTTCCCTTCCTTCTATATTCCCAAAACAAGCAAGTAGAACTCTGGCTTTTTGTTTGTTTTTACCAAATTGCCACATTTAACTTTTCAAACTAAAGAATCAACAATTTAGTGGAAAATTTGGAATTCATATGGAAAGATAAAACAATAAAGGGGAGCTGCGGTTGTGGCTCAGTGGTAGAGTGCTTGCCTAGTGTGTGTGAGGCACTGGGTTCCATCCTCAGCACCACATAACAATAAATAAATAAAATAAAGTCATTGTGTCCATCTACAAGTAAATAAAAATATTTTTAAAAAACATAATAAGGGGAGAATTAGAACACAGGTCACCAGACAAGTGACCATCTTTATTTAGAGGATCCTTAGAGGGCCAAGACCACCTTTATGTAGAACTTGTCTGAAAAATAGGGGGGCTATGTACCTACCCCTTTTGGTTATTATGAACATTGTCACATTATGTTTAATACAACAGCAATTGAATTCTGTGCTAATGATGATTTAACACTTTACCTAAAACATTTGATTACACAGAAACTTTTCCTGTCCTGAATTTTTACATGAGGAACTGAGGTGCATTGGCTAACCCAAGGTTACACATATGGTATCTGGCAGGTCCAAGGTTAGAAACTTCTACCTTTATAAGCTCAGAGAACCCCAGTGGAGTCCTTAGATTTCTATGGAGCAAATGTGAAATTGACATAGTGGGAAAGGGCTTTTGGGTAAAGGTAGCAAACCCAAGCTTCTCTCTCCCAAAACGCCAAGTAAAAATTCTAAAAGAGGAATAAAAAGGATACAAATACACAAAATCAGATGCACCAGAAGAGGAGCTACACAGATTTTGAAGTGGCTACACAGTTCAGGCAGATGGAGAGGTGGTGGCTGCTTGTCTGCAGAGGGGCATTCCAAGAAGTCAGCTGTACCCATCTTCCACCTACCCCTCCACTCCACCCTTAGCAAAACCCTGGAAAAGCTGAGGTTCTGTGACACCAGGTGCTGTGTAGGCAGGGAGGAGCTGAGAAACAGAATGCAAAGGGTTGCCTGGAGGTCTGGGCTAAATTCCCAGGTATCCTCCCTGCTCTTTCCTCTGCCACCTGGCTGCACAAAGCTGCAAGTTTTTCTCTAGAGATGTGGAACTAAAAAGGCTCTGGAAATAGCCGCAGGATGCACAGAGGCGGACAGGAGTGGGTTTGAGGCTGGCCCTGGGGGGAAAGTAAACGTCAGCACTGGCAATGTCTGAATGGTGATGATTCCATCACCCAGCCCCTGCCCCTCCAGGATGAGAGCCAGTGGAACATCCTCCCCAGTGGAAGAGCTGGGATTCTGCCCAGGGTGAACTGAACGCTTGCAAAAAAGAAACCTGCAGAAAAGGTCATTTGGGGCCCTACCCTGAAAAGGCTGCTTCACCACCAGGCTTTTGTCAGTGAATTTCACCACCTGACAAGCCTGTCCATGTCCCTCAAAGCAACCCAGAATCAGATTTTTGAATTTGGTCTTCACTCTGAATGGACATCCGATTCTGGAGAAAAGCTGTCAACATGAACAAGACCCAGACTATTCAGCCAGCGGGGGAAATTTTTAGAAGGAAATGGAAACAATGCAGGGGAAGAGAATAAAACTTTCTAAATACATGAAAACATATTTAATATTCTTAGGGAGATAAGAGATGGTGATGTACCCATTAATCAAAAGCAGCATGCTTTAATTCTGGAACCATCAAAGAACAAGAAAGAAGAGCTCTGAGAAGTTAAAAATAGAACAGCTAAAAGAAGATTTGGCAAATAAAGTGGGGGAAATCTCCCAGAAAAATTAACAAAAAAGACAGTGATGGTCCAAGGGGAAGAAATGATTAGAAAATGAAAGAGTTGATCCGGAAGGGCTAACTTTAATCTGATAGGAATTCTAGAAAAAGAGACTAAAGAAAATGAAAGTGAAAAAATTAGTAAAGGAATAACACCAGAAAATTTTCTGTGAATTTGAAAAGATCCACACAGGTTATAGAACTTTGAAATTTCAGAAGTGCAATCAAAGAGAAGACCCTAAACATTCTCCTAAGGGGATAAGATAGCTTGTGTTCCAAGTAACGAATTAGAACTGCACAGAACTTTTCGATGGCAACTTTGGATGCCAGAAGACAAAGGAAATAAAATTATAATGCTGTTCTGTCCTCAGTGTTGAACATAATTTAATAATGCAAACATGGACTGTTGATTTAACCAAAAATTATAATCTGTTTATATTGAGAAACTAAGGGGAGGCAAATTAGAGAGGAAGCTGTAAGAGCTTTCTAGCATTTTAGGGAGCCAACAAATGATGTCCAAGATGGATAAATCAATAGTAGTAGAAGCATATGATTTAGAAGTCTGAAGGAGAATATAAGAAATAGCTACAAGGAGACAAGTCAGGGGAGGAGAACAGACTTTTTGATGTAAGATTTGGATTTTTGCACTTTCTAAACTACTTTCCTGGACTGTAGGATAGATCCATGTGAGGGTCCTGGAAAATGATGCCATTTCCTTTTTCTGTTCCCCGCTCTGGTTGCCTTGCCTTCTTAGAGGAAGCAAGATGGCTCTAGCTGTCTCCTAACTTAATCATTGTTATGGTATCTGGGTTCTCCTTGCTTAGGGGTACAGGGGGTTATCTCATGGAACAGTGTGCTTACAGAATGGCAGAGAAAAATAAGCCTTTAATGTGGCTTTGTGGGGAGCTCACATGGGCAGCTGAAGTACGTGAACACTGCTTTTTTTTTTCATGCAGATATTTATGCAAAGCTTTTTTTCCCTTTTGGTGTTTATCTTTTGGCTGGGTTTATAAGTGGAATAGGCTCAGGTGGTGAGTAATGGCTGAGTCCCATTGTTGCCCCTCCCACCATGACCCCACCCTGAGCCTTTGCCCCTCCCACAGTGACCCCATCCCACTTGATTGGCACATCTGCTGTCTAATGCGTAAAGCCAGCTTTGTCTTTGATATCCTACTGGTTGTAAGAAATTGTTTTCGTTGACATTAAAATGAATTTGAGTTTGTAAAAATCCAAATAAGACAATGATATCATGAAGAATGAAAGCTTAGTGTTAAATAAAATGACAGTCTGTGTAAAAGTTGAGGCAAGTGGGGGAGGCTAGATTAGACTATGGGCTATCCTAGTTCTCCACAGCTGTTGTTTTGTTTTGTTGTTTTGGATTCTAAGCTCTGAGAGCTCCCTGATTTTGATTTGAATAGACAGACCCCCTAGGAAGCGCAATAGTTTAGGGAAAAGAAAAAATTCAAATATGTCCTGTAGATCCTCTCTCTTTGGGGTTTGCATCTCACACCCAGGAGTGGTGTCTCCTTCCTGTTAGGTTGGGAATTCCTGGAGTGCCTCTGGAAGAGGCAGCTTCCTTGGCCTTCCGTCTGGTGGGGAGGGCTGTGTGCAGCATTCGGCCACTGGAGGAGGAGAGGCCTAGGCTGCCAGCAGTTGCTGCCAAACACAGGGGCCCTAGGGAGACGCAATGAGCCTCAGACCTCCCAGCAACAGGGTGGCCCTCGGCCAGGACCAGGGCTCACTCCTTCTGTCTCTGGCTTCCTTTTCTCCTTGGGCTTCCTTTCTTCTCCCTTCAGGACTTGAAGTCCATTTTCTCTGGACCACAAGAAGGAGCTCCCACATATAATGTCTCCCAGAGGTGGCCTGGGCTCCCTTTCCCATTCTCCCTTTTTCTTCCTCTCTGTCTCTATATTCTTTCCCAACTCTTCTTCCCCTCCCTTTCCCTCCTTTATGATCTGATAAATATGTTTTTCAGCTAAGTGCCAAATCCTTTAGGCAAAATTGAGTGCGCCTCTATGGTTTTGTGGGGGACTAGGGGAAGCAGGAGATTTATATTTCCTAAATTTGTTTTATTTATAATCCTCCTAGTGATCTAAAAGAGCAAAACACCAGGACTGCCCTTGGATAAGATCCTGGCTGAGTTTAATCAAGAGCACGCCAGTGTAGCTCAGCCCCAAACCAGAGTGTGTGGGAGCAGAACTCATGGTGAAAGCCGCATTTATCTGATTAAGAACACTCATTAACATTTGAAAAGCAATCCCATGCCTCATCCCTGCTTCTACATGTCTGGTTGCAAGAAGCTTGTCCAGACCCTGATTTTCTTTTCCAGAAGATTCCTCTCATGGCTGTGTTTCTGCACCTGCCAATGAGATCAATCACCCTCATCTTTGTATAACTGACTGTCTAGAAGATTCTAGAAGCTGCTGATGTTTTCACAGTGTTTACTACAAACCAAAGTCCCATGCTTTCAGCAGCTGCCCAGCCAGAGGGGATTTGGAGTTAGTTTTAACATATCCAACTAACTCCCTCTTTGGAGCTGCCAAATCTCACCGGTAATTTTAGCTTCTCACGATGAAGAGGGCATGAAACTGGCCAAAGCCATGTTCTTTCCTTAAGGAAAAAGAAAAGAAAAACAATATACCACCTTCTAACCTGAAGGGGAAAACATTCAGTTTGGGTAAAGAGATATGGAATGGAAAAGAAATCAGACAGTTTTATATTGTATCTCTACAGTATTGCCTAGACAGTGTAAAAATGTATTGTTCCCTACTTCATGCAAAGGAACGGAGAACAAGAAAAGTGTAGTCCCACTGTGTGTGTGAACAGTAGAAACAATTGCTATCAGGATCATGCAGGGTACCCAATCATCCTGATTCCACAAGACCACATTTTGAGAAGCCCTGACCCTTAAACTTTGAGAGTCACAAAATTGGACCAGGCCTAAAAGCTCCTAAGCTCATTGGTTCAGATACCTGAAGAAATTCTCCCCACTTCTGCAGCTCACAGAGCTCATTGGAGGAGAATCAGGCTCATATCTTGGTCCTTCCTTAGCCCTCAGAGAGCCCTGCCCTGCACAGCAGTCCTTAGTATGGTGACCTCACTTATTTCCCACTCTCTTTCTCTCCAGGCCTCCCCAACGTTGCCTCCCCACTGGTCTCTGTTCTTACTCTCACCAGAACCCTCAACTCGGGTCCTTTCTCCTCTTTGACTTGGTCCTACCCTGGCTCTGCCCCTCCTATGATCTTTCCTCACACTCTGCAAGTTACACTGCACCCAAGTCATGGAAGTGACCTTGACTTCCCTTGTTCTTCTGCATAGTAAACTCCTACTTATGCTTCATGATCTGATCCAACTGATATTTTCTTTAGCTCCTTCTGAGGCCCTATCGAATTCTGTTAATTTCTTCCATCTCTTAATATTTTACATAAAAGTACTTGTCTAGAAAGCACTCATCATACTGTATTCAATTAATTTTTCTTTGACTTCTAGTGGCTCCTCCTTCAAGGCCGGTAACCTACTCTAATCGATCACTCTTGACATTTCTCTGCATATAGCTATTCTGGTTAGCTATTGTTGTAAGGGGAAAAGTACTCAAACTTTGAGGCCTAAAACAACAAAAAATATTCACTTTATTCACAAATCTACAATATGTGTTAAGCTTAGCAGAGATAGCCCATCTCTGCTCCACGCAGCATTATCTGGGGCAGCTCCAGTGGGGCTGGTATCTCCTTCCAATATGGCTCACTCATGACTGCCAGGTTGGTGCAAATTAGTGAGTTTCTGTCCATGTGGGCTTCTTCACAGTGCAAAGAGAGCTTCCTCATACAGTGGTAGCTGGGTTCTAAAAGTGAGCATCCCTGGAAAACCAGGCAGAAGAAACTATTTTGTCTTTTATAACCTGGACTTGAAAGTCATATAGTGTCCCTTCTGCTGTGGTCACAAGTCTACTCAGATTCCAGAGAAGGGAACGCAGAGCCTAACTCTCCATGGCAAGAGTGGCAGAGTCACTTTGTAAAAAGAGTGTGTAGGATGGGAAGTCTTGTTGGAAAAGGCAATCTGCCACACTGGCCCGGGGCCTCCATGAAGGGTTGGTAGAAGAGAGAAAGAACATATGAATACTTGAAGGACTAGTAAAGCCAAAGGCCTCAAGCCTTTGCAGCACCAGAAAGAGCCATGGCCCCTGAGGGGTTCTGTGTTAGGTTTCTTGGAGTCTCTCTTTTAGGTAAATGTCTATTTTTTTCTCAATTGTTTTGGATATGAAAGTTTTCATATAAATAAGAAAATGGATTTAGAGAATCTCAAGATATATTCCTTTCTGAATTTTAAATTCTCAAACTGAGACCCCAGGTGTCTAAGGCATAGGGACAGGAGGAAGGCTTATTTTTAACTCTATTCCTTTTGTACACTTTGGATTTTATACCATGTACAAATGAATCATATGAATACCATATACAAGGGTCTATATTCTAAGTTTTTAAATTCTAAAGTGAAATTTAACATTAAAATGTATCACAATGACAAATGAAATTTTCAAAAGACACAGAAAAATGTATGTATATAATAAAATACATATATGCATATTGTTGAGAGAGAGAGAAACAAATGGGCAAAGGTTAACAATAGGTAAATCTGGGTAAAAGGCTTACAGGTATTCTTAGTAGTAGTATTCTTCATCATTGTAACTTTTCTGTAAGTTTGTCAGTTTCCAAATAAAAAGTTTTAAAAAATCATGATGGAAAGAAAATGGGCCACAGCTGCAGGGCTATCAGTGTAACAGCTTGTTTTTTAGGAGGAAGAGTCTTCTCAGCCATTTTCTTTGTTGCTTGCCTGGTGTGAATTTAGGCTTTCATTCACAGGCTCTTTTTAAATCATTTCCTGGAATAAATCCTTTGGGGCGTTAAACAATAACAAAAATTAGAGAATCATGGTTAATGTAATAATTAATTCTCTCCAAATTGGTAGCATTGAGTTTAGCAGGTGACATAATGGTCAGTTCTGAAAGCTTTGTTAAGTGTTGAATTTTGTCTCCCTAATATTTAAATTGAAAATTCCATTAGAGAGAAAGGGAAAAGAGAACTCACATTTACTTAGGACTTCCTCAGAAGGCACTGTGCAAAGGGTTCTAAATGCATTCTCATTTATTGCCCTTGTTCTATCCTTGAGGAAACGAAGATGCACACAATGGTCACATCAGTTTTGATGCTCTTGGCTTCAAGTAAGAAACTTCACCTTGACTGGCTCCAATGGCAAAGATGTTTATTATCTCACAGGAGAAGAGACTGGGAACATAAGGGGACAGTAGATGCTAGGGATTCTGCCTGTCTGGACAATGTGAAGATGAATAAGACCTAGCTTTTGCTCACAGGGAACTGGTATAGGGCTGGACAGATGGGCAGAGCTGGTCACTGAATTTGTTTATTGTTCACTATCAGATGTTATTCTGGTTTTATTTTATTTGCTTATTTTTTGGTGCTGGAAATTGAACCCATGGCCACATGGATGCTAAGCACACACTCTACCACTGAGCTATAACCTTAGACGCCTTTTGCATTTATTTTATTTTTATTTATTTACTTTTTAAAAATATTTTTTAGATGTCAATGGACCTTTATTTTATTTATTTATATATGGTGCTGAGAATCAAACCCAGTGCCTCACACATGCTAGGCAAGTGCTCTACAACTGAGCCACAACCCCAGCCCTGGATTTATTTTAATAGGCACATGTGATTATTATTAAATGAACACATGGCTTACAGACAGCTATGAAATAAGTCATTGCTTTTTAAGAGAGATATTTATTCATACTATAAACTAGTGATGTATTTTCTCATCAAGATTAAGTTTCTGTGTATCTACATATGATTTTATTGGCTCATATTTTGTGTAATCTTATGTCGTTTTGCTTCTTAGCCTTATTTGAAAATTGGGCAATTTTCTGGTCATAAAAATCACTTTCATGTTAATTCAAAACAAGTTTGAGTCATTTTAACATCTTCATTATTAAAAATATAAAAAATAAGGATTTTACCAATCTTTTGCTGATAATTCTTTCTTTGCATGAAACTTTTGTTGATCTTATGAAAAACAGATTTTAAAAGTATATAGCACCCTGATACATTATTAACATTCTTCAGAAGTTCATATCAGATATTCCATTCAAATCCTTGATTCATTTTTCTCATGGTTTTTCTGCCAGCCTCTTTATTAGATTCTGGCTTCAGTTTCTCTCTATTCCGATTTTCTTATAACTTGTGCAGTAGAAAGCACAGTGGACTAGCAATGAAAAAACCTCAATACTATTTTTAGTTTAGTTATGATTTGCTCTGTACTTGGGCCTCAGTTTTATAAAACCAGGTGTTGGACCTGGGTCACAGATGAAAGATGGGTTTTATTTCAAGATCTAATTGATGAATAATGCCTACATGGCTGTGAGGTAGATTGGCAATGTCTGCCATGGACTGATAGTGTAGTGGCTGCCCTACAATAATGTGTTTCTTTTCTCAGGCTACATAAAGTGTGTCTTTTGTTTGTTTATTCATTAAAAAAAAAGCAACAAAAAACAGCTTTATCGAGGCATATGACATGTAATAAACTGCACATATTTGAAGTATGATTCAATATATTTGTCATATGTATGTACCTGTGAAGTCAACACTATGATAATGAACAGAACCATCACCCTCCAAAGTTTCCTTGTGCCCCTTGGGCAATCTCTCCCTTTTTCCAGTACTCAGCTTCTCCACACTCTAGACAACCTATGATCTTTTTTCTGTTACTTAGTTAACTTTTTCTAGAAATTTTTATAAATGGAATCACTGGATCCTTTTGTCTGGCATTCTTCACTCAGGCTAGTTTTTTGAGATTCAACCTTATTGGTGCATGCCTCAACAGTTCGTTCCTTTATATTACCGACTGGCATTCAGTTATGTGAATTTACAGTGCACCACGATTTGTGTACTCCTTCACATGTTAGTAGACATTAGAGTTATTTCTTGCTTTTGGTTTTTATAAATTAAGCTCTTATGAACATTTAGTACCTATCTTTTTTATAGACATAAGCTTTCATTTCTCTTAGTAAGTGTATAGGAGTAGAATGGCTGGATCAAAAGCTTAGGGTGTAATATGCTGGTTTTAAATCCTTTGGGTATAGACCAAGGAGTGAGGAATGGGATAACTGGGTCAAATGGTGGTTCCATTCCAGGTTTTCTGAGAAATCTCCATACTGCTTTCCATAATGGTTGCACCAATTTGCAGTCCTACCAGCAATATAATACCTTTCCCCCAACATCCTCACCAACATTTATTGTTGGTTGTAGTCTTCTTTTTTTTTTTTTATTGGTGGTGCTGGGAATTGAACCCAGGGTGCATGCAAGGCAGGCACTCTACCAACTGAGCTACATCCCCAGCCCCAGGTGTATTCTTGATAATTGCCATTCTGACTGGGGTGAGATGAAATCTTAGATTAGTTTTGATTTGCATTTCTCAAATTACTAAAGATATTGAACATTTTTCTTTTTCTTTCTTTTGTTACTGGAGATTGAACTCAGGGGCACTCAACCACTGAGCCACATCCCCAGTCCTATTTTGTGTTTTATGTAGAGACAGGTCTCACTGAGTTGCTTAGCGCCTTGCCATTGCTGAAGCTGGCTTTGAACTCGCAATTCTCCTGTCTCAGCCTCCCAAAGTGCTGGGATTACAGGCTTTCGCCACTGCGCCGGCTTGAACATTTTTTCATGTATTTGTTGATTGATTCTATTTCTTCTTCTGTGAAGTATCTGTTCAGTTCATTAGCCCATTTAAAAAACCAAAAACAATGTTTTCTCTGATATGTGGATGCTAAATCACAATGGGGAGGGAGCTAGGGAAGAATAGAGTTACTTTAGATTAGGTAGAAAGGACTGAAGGGAGGGGAGGAGTGTGGGGGTAGGAAAGACAGTAGAATAAATCAGATATATGTACATATATAACTATGACCGGTGTGATTCTACATCATGTACAACCAGAAGAATGAGAAATTATACTCCATTATATATGATGTATCAAAGTACATTCTACTCACGCATAACTAATTAAAATAAATAAAAAAGTGTTTTAAAAAACCGACTTAAAAAAGGTTAGGATGTGTGATGAACTTATTTAGAAACTGCCAAAATGTTTCCCAACATTTGGAAATGGGTTGTGCCATTTGACATTCCTACCAGCAGCGTACAAGAGGTCCAATGTCTCTGTAGTCCTATTAACAGCTGATCAACAAATGGTATGTTCACTATTTTTAAATTTTAGATGTTCTAAGCTGTGTAATGGTATCTCACTGTGGTTCTAATTTTCATTTCAATGTTATGCTGATAATCTTTTCATGTGTTTTTCCTTTTATTAACATAGTAAAAAATATATAATAAGATCTAACCCCTTAACACAGTTTTTAAGCATCTGATACAGTACCTTTAACTATTTGCATAATGTTGCATGATTTTCATGTGCTTTTTTTTTTTTTTCCTGTGCTCTGTAGGAAAGTGTTCAGATCCTTTGGACATTTTAAAATTGAGTTGTTTGCTTTTCTATCATTAAGACAAATTGTCATAACTTCTGAAAACATGATCAGTTCTTTATCTGATATGTAATTTACAAATATTTCCCTTAGTCTTCAGCTTGTCTTTCCATTTTCTTGACAGTATTTTTGGAAGAGAGGGTGTTCTTAATTTTGATGATGTCTAATTTATTAAGTTTTTTTTCTAATGGATTATGCCTTTGAAGTTATATCTAAAAAAAATTTGCCTAACCCAAAGTCACAAAGACTCTCTCCTCTGTTTTCTTCTGTAAGTTTTATACTTTTAGGCTTCATATTTAAGTTATTTGTCCAATTTTTAGTTAATCTTTTACATGATGCAATGTATTGATGAAAGTTCTTTTTTTTTCCACATGGATATCCTATTGTTCCAGCACCATTTGTTGAAATATTATCCTTTCTCAGGAAAGACAGTGGCATGAATCTGAAATAATTTTCCTATATACATATATGAATATACCATAGTGAATCCCATTGCTGTGTACATCCATAAGTATGGAGTCCTAATTAGAATAAGATGTATTCCATGCTTGTTTAATCATATCAAAATGAATTCTACTGTCATGTATAATTATAAAGAACCAATAAAAAAAATAAAATAAAATAGCAAAAAAAAATCATCCTTTCTCTATGGAATTGCTATTCCACCTTTAAAATAAAAATCAATTAACCATATGTGTTTGGTCTATTTTTGGATTTGGTATTGTGTTATACTAATATATTTGTGTGTCTTGATACCAATACCATACTTGATTAGTCTTGATTAGTATAGCTTTCTCATATATTTTGAAGTCAGGTAGTGGAAATCTTTTAGTGTTTTTTTTTTTCAAAGTTGTTTTGAATATTCTAAGCCCTTTGCATCCCTATATGAATTTTAGAATCAGTTTGTCACTTTCCACCAAAACAAAATATAATAATAATGTGTGTGGGTGGAGGAGGGGAGGCGAGAAAGACTGTTGATACTTTGATAGAGGGTGTGGTATAGAATCTATACATCTAGTTAGGGAGACTGACGTGTTAATTTTAAGACTTCTGATGCATAAACATGGAGTCTTTCTGTTTACTTGGGTCTTCTATAACTACTATTCACATATTTTGTGAATGTACAGTCCTTATACTTTTGTCAGATTTTGTTTTTGAATGTACAGTCCTTATACTTTTGTCAGATTTACCCCTACGTATTGTAAATTTTTGATATTAGATATGGTGATGCTTTTTAAACTTTAACTTCTAATTGTTTCTTGCTAGTATTTAGAAGTGTAATTGATTTTTTAAAAATTGATCTTGTATACTGCAGTCTTGCTACATTTACTTTTTACTGAATGTAGTAGCTCTTCTGTAGATTTTCTACAAAAGTGCTCTACAAAGATCTTCTACACAGATGATCATGTCATCTGCAAATAAAGTTTTATTTCTTCCTTTGCTATATGATTGAGTTAATATTCTTGCATTGGCTAGCACCTCCAGTGTAATGTAAAAAAGAAACAGTAAGAATGGACATCTTTGTCTTTTTCCTGATCTTAGGGGGAGAACTTTTGGTTTTTCACTATTAAATGTACTACAAGCTATTAAAGTTTGGATCTTTAATGTCTCCCAAAGTCTTAGTTAAGTCTTGGTCCCCAGCTAATGTTGTTATTGGGAGGTAGTAGAAACATCAGGAAGTGGGACCTAGTTGTAGGAAGTAGGTAGTATGCTTTTGAAGGGTTAATTTTGTCCCTTCCCCACTGCCACTGGTCACAACAAAGATGAATAGCTCTGCTATACTATGCCCTCCCTGTCATGATGTTCTGCCTCACCATGGGTCCATAGCGATAGAGTCATTAACCATAGACTGAAATCTCTGAAACAATGAGTCAAAATAAATCTTTCCTCCTTTAAGTTGATTTTCTCAGATATTTCATCATAGCAACCGAAAGCCAACCAACACATTAGCTATGGGTTTTTGTTTGTTTTGTTTTGATTTTTTGGAGATGCCCTTTCACTTCAACTTCTAGTTTCTGAGAGTATTTATCAGAAATAGATGTTGGATTCTTGTCAAATTTTTTTTTTTGCATCTTTTGAGATGGTCACATGGCTTTTGTTTTATAGTCTACTAATATTGTGAATTATATTCACTGACTTTTGAATAATGAACCAGGTTTGCTAGCATTCCTAGGATAAACCCTACTTGATCATAGCACATTATCCTTTTCATATATTGTTGGATTCACTTTGCTAAAATTTTGTTAAGAGTTTCTGCATCTTATTCATGAAGAATGTAAGTCTGTAGTCTGTTGTTGTTTTATAATGTCTTTGTCTGGGTTTTGCTATCAGACAAATTTTGACCTTATAGAATGTTGAAACTTATTCCCTCTTTCTTTACTTTATTGGGAGAGTATACGCAGAATTGGTATTGTTTCTTCCTTTACGGCTTGGTAAAATTCCCAAGGAAAGGCCTTTGAGTCTGGAATTTTCTTTGTGGGAAGATTTTTTAACTATAAATTCCATTTCTTTAATAGAGCTATTCAGGATATTTGTTTCTTCTTGAGAAAACTTTGTTAGGTGGGACCAGAGTAATGTTTAGTCTAGAGTTAATTTTACCCAGTACCAAGTTAAAACCTTCGGAGTGGTCTACCCAATTCCCAGTGAATTACAAGGTGTTGCCCTTGGGCTAGTGGGAATAGGCACTCTTCCCAGTCCTGTGTGAGTTCCCTCTACTCTTTATTCCTCTAATCCTGTCAGGTGGTTCTTTTCCTGAAAGTTTTCTCTCATGTATGTACTGAACAATAATGATTCAAATAATTAACTGAATACTTAGAATCTACCTCTACCAATTTTCAGAGTCTTCTCTGTGCTGTTATCTCTGTTACAGTTTTCCTCCCTGTAGACTCTAGCCACCCTAGGTTTCCTGGGTTCCTTTGCTCAGGGAGTAGCTGGACTCCATCTGGATACCTCTACCTTGTGCTATGGCTAGGAAATTCAATGCAGATTTCTGGGGCAACCTAGGGGCTCACATCATCTGTTATTCCATTTTTCAGAGTTCATTGCCTTCATTGCCTGTTATCCAATGTCTTAAGAAATGTTTCCTATATTTTGCCTGGTCTTCCAGTTGTTTTGAATGAAAGAAGAAAATAGGTTTCTGTTCCTCCATCTTGAGCCATAGTAGAAGTCTGCAGGCTAGATGATTTCTATAGGTTTATTTATTTTTTATTCTTTTTAGACATATATTATAGTAGTGTATATTTTGATTTATTATGCATACATGGAGTATAACTTATTAAGATCCCATTCTTGTGGTTGTATATGATATGGAATTTCACTGGTGGTGTAAGCATAAATGAACATAGGAAAATTATGTCTGATTCATTCTACTGTCTTTCCTATTCCCATTCCCCCCTTCCCTTCATTCCTCTTTGTATGATCCAATGAACTTCTATTCTTCCTTCCCCTCCCCCTTATCACATGTTAGCATTTGCATATCAGAGAGAACGTTCAGCCTTTGTTTTTTTGGGACTGGCTTATTTCACTTAACATGATAGTTTCCAGTTCCATTCATTTACTGGTAAACACCATAATTTCATTTTTATTTATGGCTGAGTAATATTCCATTGTGTATATATGCCACATTTTCTTTATTTATCTGTTGAAGGATACCTAGGTTGGTTCTACAGCTTAGCTATTGTGAATTGAGCTGCTGAAAACATTGATGTGGCTGTGTTACTATAGTATGCTGATTTTAAGTCCTTTGGGTATATACCAAGGAGTGGGATACCTGGGTCAAATAGTGGTTCTATTCCAAGTTTTCTGAGGAATCTCCATTCTGCTTTCCAGAGGGGGTTACACCAGTTTGCAGTCCCACTAGCAATGTATGAGTGTACTTTTCCCCCATATCCTCACCAAAATTTATCATTACTTGTATTCTTGATAATTGCCATTCTGATTGGAGTGAGATGAAATCTCAGTGTAGTTTTAATTTTCATTTCTCTAATTGCTAGTGATGTTGGACATTTTTTCATATATTTGTTGACTATTATTATGTGAAGTGCCTGTTCAGTCCTTTACCCTTTTATTGATAGTGTTATTCTTGTTTTGGTGTTAAGTTCTTCATATAAGGAAGTGTTTTACCTTGTACAAATCACATACTCCTCTGGCCTCAAAAGGGTCATTTGTGAAATAGGGTGGATATTCAGGCCAGAGGATAAGTGGAAGTGTACTGGATTCTTCAGTGGCAGACACAAAATATGTGTAGTATGCATTGTGCGCTTTTTTTCAGAACCAGGCTACAGATCTAAAATCTATTTTCTGCCCCTGTATCAATGTGTGAGAGTCATCTTGGAGATGGGAATAAGATTTCACTTCCTTACTTTGGTGTTTGGGGCAGCATTTGCTTTTTAAAGAAGAGGTGCTTTCTGCATTGCTGTGGGCTTCTTTCTGAAAGCCGAGATGAAAGGCATTCATAGAATCTTTATACTCCCTTATTTTTTAAACAAGTGAAATGGAGGACACTGGTGCCAGAGACATTTGCTACACAAAATGTCCCCTGACAGGTCACTAAACTTTCAGATCGCTTTTGTGGGATGTGGGGGGTAGGGGTGGGGAAAAAATTCCATAAGAAAAGGGGCAGTGAAAGACAGTCCGTGGGCCCTTGGTTTTAGTAATTATCCTGTCTACTACTAGGGCTTGATGAGGTGAGATCAGGGAGAAGAAAATAGACCACTGACTCCTAGAAATAACAATCCTTGTTATTAAGTTGACATTTCCAAAATTTCTTTTTTTGCACAGAAGGTTCAGCAGAGCAAACTCAGAGGACCTGGGGAGCATCATCATACCACATCTCAAGATGTGACTGCACCAGACCCACATCACCAAGGGGCCCTTGTTTAAAAAGCCAGATTCTAGCTCCTACCCCCAGCCTATGTCTTTTTTTTTTTTTTTTTAATATTTTTTTAGTTGTAGATGGACACAATATCTTTATTTATTTATTTATTTATATGTGGTGCTGAGGATCGAACCCAGTGACTCACGCTTGCAAGGCAAGCGCTCTACCACTGAGCTATAGCCCCAGCCCCCCAGCCTATGTCTTTTTTTTTTTTTTTTAAATATGTTTTTAGTTGTAGATGGACACATTGTCTTTATTTTTTTATTGCTTTGTACGTGGTGCTGAGGATCAAACCCAGGGCCTCACGCATGCAAGGCAAGCGCTCTACCGCTGAGCTACAATCCCAGCCCCCAGCCTATGTCTTTAATAAGCTCCCAGTGATTCTGACGTGGACCTCACTTTCAGAAATAGTAACCTAGATCTTTTAAGCTAGAGTCAGGGACTTTACAGGGTGCTTCAAGTGTTTCCCTGGAAGAAGGCTTTTCAGGACATGGGAGAACTATAAATAACTGAGGCACAAAAGCCAACTGGCAGGGAATTGGGATTCTGGAGAGAAAGGCCTGGTTCTGAGACTTGCTGGTGACTATGCTTCTTCTTGTGGCCCTTTGTTCTCGAGTCTCAGGCATGGACCACCCTGGGCCCCTGGTGACACAGATAATGTCAAGGCAGCAGAAAAGTTGGGTTTTGCAGAGAATCAGAAGGCCTTACTAGCAGGATTTGGAACTTGACCACACTTATCAACCGAACAAAGGCAGAACCTGTGACGGAATGCACTAGCAGCCAAGCTGCTACAATGTCCCACAAAGAGAGGTGGCAGCAAGGCCAGCCAGAAAGTCATGGGAGAACCCTGCCTGTGGATAACAAGCCAGGACAATGCCTGAGCTGGCAATGTCTCTGCGGGCATTTGTGAGGCCTGTTAGCAAAACCTGGGACGCTGGGGCTGGGAGGCTAGCCAGATGAGCCTACTCTATTAGAAGGGGAAAGAGACCGATCTGGCCAAGTCTGGGAGGACTTGCCTCTGGATTAGGCAATAACCACACTAGAAACTTGTGTTTATCTGGACTGAAGGGGTTGTGTTAGAGCTTTCTAAGTTCCCCATAAGCTTTGTTTGGTGATTGAATGAAATACTGGACAAAGTCCCTGGTAAACAGGAAGCTGCTTCTCAGGTGCACATTATCAGGTCCTGGACATGATCCTAGGTAACCTTGGTATTTAATAGGTCATGAACCACTAGGGATGTAGTGTTAGGTAGTAACAAGGGAGCCCTGGGGACAGGCCGCAGAGTACTGGGTGTCAGCTTGCGAGTGTGTAGACATGTTATCTGTGACGGGTGTCTCTGCATTTCTATCCTAATCTTTCTTGTGAGGAGCTGCCGAGAGGAAGAAGAAAAGATTATTTTGCCATGAGGAAGCTCAAGTTCTACAAAGAAATCTTTTCAATGCAGTTGATGGATTCTGTTTCCAGGAATGTAGGCCCTCCCCAGGCTTTGCAACTCCAGCTCCAATGCTCCTGAGCCTCTGCCCCAGCTTGGCACCCTCTCCCTGCTAGACAAACATTTGGACAGCCTGGAAACAGTCCTCTTCCCTCCTGTTCCCACAACGGTTTTTATTTCTGTGGGTCCCCAAATAGGTGCCTTTTTCCTGGCTCTTCTAGCAGATCTTGTGAGACTCTCACTGACCAGGAAGACTGTCACTCACCACCTTGACACCCTCACGCACCAGGAAGCCACTTGAGTGCTTCTCACTTTTTTTTAGGCACCATTTGCTTCATGCATCACCTAGGGCACAATGGTAAACTATTTCTGAAAAGAATTTAGTGGTCTCGTTGCCTCTTCTATTGATTATTTTCTTAGATTGCTGTCTCTTTCTTGTGGCTATCAGGAAGGGCCTTTCAAAACAATAACCTCTCCAGAAATATGTCTCAAGCTAAGTTTGACGTCACTGGGGGTGGCTGTGGGCATTCTGGGGAGGTGATGTGGAGCGTGGAGGATGATGAGGAGCATGCCCTGTATGAACCAGAGAGGACCTAGGCTGCGTGAAGGAATGGACAGGCTTTGCAGGTCCCTGCAAGTCAGGTGAATGTCATGGTGAGTTGGTACTTTGATCTGAGGTGTTACGAATTCCGGCAACTTGAACATGCTCATTGCACACTGCCCTCCACAGACATTTCTGGATGGTTGGATAACTCACTATTTGGGATGATCAGTTATTTTAGATTATCCCCATCTATTTTTATTTAAGCAGCAACATATTAATGCTCAAGTCTTCATCAAGACTATTAAGTGGGGGCTGGGATTGTAGCTCAGCGGTAGAGCGCTTGCCTCGCATGCGTGAGGCCCTGGGTTCGATCCTCAGCACCATATACAAAGCAATAAAATAAAGACATTGTGTCCATCTACAACTAAAAAAAAAAAATTTAAAAAAAAAAAGACTATTAAGTGTAAGTAACAGCCACGGACATGAACCAACTTAAGAAGAAAGGGTATATAAGGAAGTTTCAGAAAGACCTTTCCAGTACTGCTGCAACCTCATGGGGACTTGGAATCCAAAAGGTAAAAGCACAGGTGACAAGGGCAGCCACTTCTCAGGTTCTAGGGTGGGGAAACACAGGGTCCACAGGCTGTTACTCTCCTGTTTCTCTTCCTCTTCTTCCTGCTTGTCTTTCCTAAAATTGAATCTACAAGTGCTCCGAATCTCAATTCCAAATTCTCAGGAGAGATACTTTAACTCTGTTTGGACAGGAATCTACCCTGATCCAACCAGCTCTGGCTGAGGTAGGGGATGTTTATGGTATAAACATGGTGCTGGGTGCAATATCTATGGAAGGAGGTAGTTCTTGGAAAAAGCAGGTTATTGTGAGCTGGACAGATAGCCTAGATGTGTCTACCACAGCTGTTTGCACATTATATGTAAGCTCTGCATCCCTTTTCCTTTCTCTCTTAATAGATCTATGTTCATCGTTTGTCATCTGGCTTCTCCTCCTTTGAAAGCTCTCAAAGACCAGGGACCTGGACCATGCAGCCCTGTACACCAGCAGGTTGCTTCAGACAATGGTCTGATATCCTGAGAGTTGCAGGAGAACATAAGCAGGATACTTAACATCTCAGACTTGTGCTTCATTGAGATTAGCCACTTTGTTTTGTGCTCAAACTCATAATTAATATAGAATTTTAAGTGGCTTGTGATTGACATAATAAGTCTTTTTGTCCCTAATCAAAGTAAAATAGTATTATAAGAGGGTTCTTGGATATAAACCTGAGGAAAGAGGAAAGTCAATAATGATTTCTTCTGGTGCTCTTTTCTTTTCTTAATATATTTTTAGTTGTAGATGGACATAATAGCTTTATCTATTTATTTTTATGTGGTGCTGAGGATTGAACCCAGTGCCTCATACTTGCAAGGCAAGTACTCTGCCACTGAGCCCCAGCTCCAGCCCTGGCGGCTATTTCCATGGACCTCACAGGCATCCCCATCCATGGAGAAAGTTAAGGACTAGAGAGACAACTTTTGAAATTGCTGGTAGAGCTGATCCACAAATGGAACCCTCAACTTAGATTCCTGCTCTGGCCTCTGGTCTGTCCCTCTGGAGTTAATACAGACATGGTTGTGTCATATGGTGTTTCTGGGAAATATCACGACCTCCAGGCATGAGAGAGACCTTGGGACTGCTGATCTAGCAAACTGCATGATCTTTCCAATTCAATACAACCCCCAGGCAATTATAGCTCCATTTTTAGGAGAAAAAGACTGAAATGATTGTAACTGTTCTTGCTGGTTTGTTTTTTGTTTTTTGTTTTTAGCTTGGTGGTAGTGATAGGTCCCTAAAGTTTACTGAAATTAGTTGACCTTAAATATTTGTACCCTGTAACCATTGAAAGAGCAAGATACTGGAAGAGTGAGTTAAGCTCCCCATGCCTTCGAATGAACCAATGAAGCTGTTAATGGCTGTTATTTTTCAACGAATGGTCACCTTGCAAGTTGCTTGTGTCAAAAACCTCTGAATCCTAGTTTTTGAGTTGTAGGTTTGGTCCGTTGACCCTGTTTAAGAAAATCAGTTCTAGGGAAGGAAAATTTAGACTCACAAGTTTGACCTCACTGATAAGATTCAGACAGATTTAGATCAGATACAACCTCAAAGCATAACCATATATAGCAAAGAGGCTGACATGACACCCTTTTCTGATAAGGCAGGTGTCTGTCCTGTCCCCAACACCACTCCTGCATCTGTGACCCCTTAGCACACAGACCTAGGAAAATGCTGACACTTCTTACTCATTCAATTATCCAGCTCACCTAAGTGACCCTACAGGCGTCTGCTGAGCCTGGAGATGGACAGTCATGATGAAGATACTTGCCCCTGCCTGTTCCAGTGGCATGCTGTGATGCCATAAATAGATCTTCCCTGCAGCACCAGGCTCATCCCTGAGATGTTGTTGTCAGCTCCTTGTGTCATACTATCTCCATCCTCCGCCCCGCTGGTCCAGAATTGGGTCCTGTACACCACTTCTCGAGTTTAGCCTCATTGACAGAGCCACTGGCATTGCTATGTTCATTAAGACCACTTTAAGGCACGCCAAGAACAATCTAGGCTTTCTCTGTTGACAGAAGATCATGAGAGAGATAGTGTGACAGGTGCTATGAAGGATGCCCTTGGGAGTGTTTTGCAGAACAGAAATGTCATATAGCTGTGTGCTCAGGCAGGAGGAGCAAAGATGATGAAATGGACACAGAGACATGGTTGATAAGGATGCAGTGGTCCTCCCTGACCACCTTCACCTCTTTTGTATGCTATCATCAGCATCTTGAGGAGAAGTGCTTGGAATGTCATATAATCCAAGGACCCACCAGATGCTATTCCATCCCTGTTAGGAATACTTCCATGGCTGGGCAACCATCTCTGGAAGTGATGGCTAAAGACCTCCTGTTAAACTGGAAATAACCTACATGTATAAGAGCAGAGGAATGGTGAAATGGGGGGACGTCATGTGGGACATTACGTAACTCTTGAAAATTGTATTTTAAAAGAATTTGAAAACGATGCAGGAAGACACTCAAAATGTTAAGAGAAACAGGAACTAAAACTACTTGCAATACACAATTTCACATTGGTAATCATGCTTATGTAAATGTATGTATATTAGCATTAAAAAGATGAAAACAAGCTGGCTTGGTGGCACATGCCTGTAATCCCAATTATTTAGGAGGCCAAGGCAGGAGATAACAAGATTAAGGCCAGCCTGGGCAATTTAGTGAGACTGTGTCCCAAAACTGGGTGAATTTGTAGTAGATACTAAAGAGCCACGCCCTTATCCCTTGCCAGCCTCCTGCTGCATAGGCTGGGAAAGCCAGATATTCCTGCTTCAGCAACTCTTACCACTAGGACTGGCCATATAACTCTTTATGGTCAATGAGATATATACCAGGATATCTGAGAAATTACTTCCTTTTTGACAAAAGAATAGCCCCATAAGGAAAAGTTTCTTTTTTGCAAAATTGGGTGCCCTTTACTGTCATCTTTACTCATTTCAAGTGTAGGTTTGTGTTATTGCAGCTTCAGCAGCCATCTTGTGACCATGAGGCAACAGATAGGAGAATGAGGTCAACACTCCAAGAATGGGAGAAGGAAAGTTGGAAAAAATCTGGGGCCTTGCCCACAGGGTACTTCTAGACTTCTTTTTAAGAAGAATTGTTTAAATTAAGTCAATATTAATCACATGTTATCTTATAGTGAAATCAATACTATGGATATATTCCATCTCTTCATCATCCATTGCTCCAGTTTCTCCCGGAGCATCCACACACCATCCTGATTTCAATCTTTAAGGAACATGCGACAAGCCCAGTCCATCTCCATGTGGCAGAATTTGAGGTATCTGTAGAGAATTCTCATTGTACTTGAAGGCTTCTCTTTGGCTAACCAGTGCTGCTGAGTGGGGTTCCCCGATCTCATTGGCCGTTCTGAATGCCCTGTGGCTTGCACCCTTGTTAAATGGCCATGAGCAGGCTGAAGCTGCCACAGCAGGGGTCTAGCCAGGAAGCATGAGGATGGTGGAGCCTCCTTCCTTTGCATGCCTTTTCTATGAGAGCAGGCTCCGATCCATCTGCTTCAGAGGTGCACTCCTCAGAGTCAAACCCCTGACCCTTTTCTAGGCACTTGGCACCATTTGTTTCATTGTGTTTTGTTTATTTATGTATCTCTAGTGCAGGACGTCCCCTTCATCCTTATTAAGTTTCCTCTTATTAAATTTGGGCTGGCATTCCAGTTTGTTGAGACTTTTGTGGATTCTAATTATGCATGGGCTGTTCCTTTCAGTTTCCTGTCCTCCACAAATTCGATAAGCATGTCTCCTGTGTCTTCATTTCAATTCCTTGATAACAAGTGCAACCCAGATGTCAGATGACGTCACCCCGTCCTTTGAAATGTAAATAAAATTAGCTCAAGCACCCCCCCCCATCCTACGGGAAGCCAGATGCACTGCCCCCAAAGATCTGTGCAAACTCTGAAGGCTTTCCTGGTCCCTGGTGCTTCCATGGTCCTCCTCCCATTGGCCCCGGGGCTCCTGCACATCCCACCTCTGGGGCTGCTCCCTCCTCCTGAGTTCATGCCAACCAGGCCCTTCCCTGGGTCTCTTTAAAGAAATTGCTCATCTAAAACATATGGGGAAGTGGTGGACTTTCCTCAAGACTGGCAGAGATGGGTGTGGGAGGCAGGGATTGTGGTTACAGAACAAATACTGAAATCACTAGAATTAATAGCATCCTTTGCTATCCTTGAAAGTTCCTCAGGATTTCTTTCTTTCTCTCTGGCTTCCTTTCCTCAGGTGCCCTCCCTAACTACCCAGAGATGCTGGTTCCTAGGGTTGCCCACTATGGCTCTTGTTCCAGCCAGGGTTGGTGGCAGAGGTTGTGTGAGGGTGGTGTGATGTTTAAGGGCAAGCCCTGGGCAAACTGTGAAGGAGTCAAAGAACACTTCAGATATCGTCATCCTTCCTTTTAAAATCAAATTTTAACAATCTATTGTATTTAATTTGGTGTGACCCAAATATTATTTTACCATGTTATGGGCTGAATTGTGCTACCCAAAGATTTATATGCTGAAGCCCTAATCCCTAGTACATTAGAATGGGACCATATTTGGAGATGGGGCTTTTAAAGAGGTTATTAAGGTCAAAACGAGGCCACAGAGTGGGCCCTGATGCAAACTGACTGCTGTACTTATAAGAAGAAATTCAAACATATGAGAGGGAACCAGGGTGCATGCACACAGAGGGGAAAAAAAAAAAAACAGATAAAATGAGAAGGTGGCCACCTGTAAGCCAGAAGAAACAACCCAGCCAGGATCTTGATGTTGGACTTACAGCCTCCAAAACTATGATGTAATAAATTCTATTGCTTAAACCAGCCAGTCTATGATACATCAGGTAGTAAGATAACTATATAAATCCAGGAGCATAGTGGGTTGAAGGGTGATCCCTGAAAAGTTATAGCCAGGTCCTAACCCCTGGAACCTGTGAATGTGACCTTATCAGAAAAAGGGTCTCTTTCAGTCAGCTTTTTTGTTGCTGCAACTAAAAGACCTGACCAGCACAACTGGAGAGGTGGAAAGGTTTATTTTGAGGGCTCGTAGTTTCAGAGGTCTCAGTCCAAGGACAGTCGGCTCCATTTCTTGGGGCTCAAAGTGAGGCAGGACATCATGGCAGAAGAGTGTGGCAGAGAGAAGCAGCTCACGTGGTATTCAGAGAGCAGAGAGAGAGAGAATCCACTCTCCAGATACAAAATATATACCCCATAGCCACATCCCTAATTAACCACTTCCTCTAGCGCCCCCCCCCCCACCTCCAAGGTACCACTCAGTTAATCCCATCAGGTTAAGGCTATAAGCCAATCATTTCTCCTTGAAACCTTCTTGCATTGTCTCACACATGACCGTTGGGGGGATACCTCACATGCAAACCATAACAGGATCTTGGTCTTTCTATACATAAAGTTAAAGACCTAATGATGAGATCATTCTGGATTACCCAGGTGGGCGCTAAATCCAGTAAGTGTCTTTGTAAGAGACAGAAGAGAAGACCCTGAAGATGGAGGCAGACTGGTGGTGGGGTCACCAGCCAGGGAACGCCTGGAGCCGTCCCAGGGAGCACAGCCTTGCTAACACTTTGGTCTCAGACTTCTGAGCCCCCAAACTGGGAAGTTTTGATTGCTTTATATGATGTAACTTGTGGTAATTCGTTATTGGCAGCCCTAGAAAACTAATATAACGAGGGACTTTTTGTTCTTTTTTCATTCTTGGAAATGTGGTGCTTTTTTTTTTTTTTTTTAATTTCCAACTCAACTCAATTTCAGAGTAGCCAAATTCATGCTGGTTTACTCAGAAAGTAATCCCAGACAGTTGGAGTGAGGGAAGGGATAGAGTAATAGGAAAGGGAGACAAGATCAATATTAAGCCAGCCACCAAGAGCACCCACCTTCCTAGTATATCTCACCTTGATGTCCTTGTGCCCATGGTGGCCAGCCCTTCCTGGAACAGGGCACTCCTGTGGCTCCCATTTGTGCTGGATTTGCCATCCAGGGCCACAACTCTCTCTTCCATGTGGAACTTGATGCTACCAGTGCCATCTCCCTCACGATGCCGGTGATCCAAGCTGTATGTGGCTGGGATGCTGTGAAGTTCCTCCAGTGATACTCACATATTGCCCCTTCCCAGGAGGAAGGGGTCTGTGTCCACACCTCCCCATCATTCTTGCCCTCCTGTATTAGTTTTTTAGGATTGCCATGACAAAGACCCACAAATTAGGTGTCTCAAGTAATAGTAATTTTTCATCTCACAGCTCTGGAGGCTAGAAGTCCAAGATCAGGGTTTTGATAGTGTTGAGTCAGTCTGAGGCCTGTGAGGTAAGGAACCATTCCAGACCTCTCTCCTTGGCTTCTAGATGGCCATCTTTCTGTGTCTCTTTGCATTGTTTATTCTCTATGGGTGTTTATTTCTGCATCCAAATTCCCTCTTTTTATAAGAGCACCAGACATATTGGATTAGGGTTCACCCCAATGACTTGATTTTAATGTGCTTACCTCTGTAAGGAGCCTACCTCCAATTAAGATCACATTCTAGTTACTGTGGGTACCAATGTTATTTTGGGGGGATCAGATTCAATCCACAATGGCTCTTTGTAGATTTTACCTTATTATCAGATCCGGTGTCCTCAATTTTACCTGGAATCTATGATCACTTTCTCTAACTCCAGGTTAAGTTTCTACACTAGCAAAATGGGAACGATCATATTTGTTTTAGTGTTGTAAGGGTTGAATGTGACAAAATCTGGGAACATGCTAAGACATGAGATGATGATATTATTATTTCCCACCACCCCTGCACTCCACATGCCCTGACCCAGGGGAGGGACAATGTTAGCTTGTCTCCAGCAGTGGAGCAGCCAAAAACAAGGAGTATGACATAAATCTGAGACAAGATGGAAAAATTACAAAGGGAAACCCACTAAAGAACAAAGTAAAATATACCAAAACACTGAATCATAGAAATTGAAGAGTATGGAGCTGGGCGCGGTGGCATAAGCCTGTAATCCCAGCACTTAGGGAGGCTGAGACAGGAGAATTGCGAGTTCAAAGCCAGCCTCAGCAATGGTGAGGCACTAAGCAACTCAGTGAGACCCTGTCTCTACATAAAACACAAAATAGGGCTGGGGATGTGGCTCAGTGGTCGAGTGCCCCTGAGTTCAATCCCCAGTACCAAAAAAAAGAAAAGAAACAAATTGAAGAGTATGTAGAACACTTATAATAGTTGTAATATAGGACGTGTGAGTTCAGTCTGGCCTGTCTGGATGTGGCTTGTCAAGTAGTACCTGTTAGCCCATTCTCCTGGCCTCACCAACCTACCCGCCAAGGGTCCCTGGCTGGTGTTCACCGCCCAAGATGAACTCAGTGCTCCAAATCTTGTGACTTGGTGCCTAGCCTGCTCATTTAGGAGACTCATCTTAGCATGGGTGCCCAGATTGGCCCGCTCCCCACATCCTCCCCTGCACTGGGGCAAACCCTTCAAAGCCTTATGGCCCAGCCCAAGGGGTTTTCAACAGAGCATATTCTGTTATGGATCTACTCAGCCTAGGATCTTTTCTTGGGTGGATGGAGAAAATTAAGCCTCATTTTCTTAGCCCCATTCCCTCACGAGTGTTTGGATTTTTTTTTTTTTGGTGCTGGGGATCGAACCCAGGACCTTGTACATGAGAGAGGCAAGCACTCTACCAACTGAGCGCCTCACCAGTGTTCTTGAGAAAATATTGTCATAAGTTATTGAGATCAAGAGATAGGATTAAGCTCTAGTAGGTGTTTGTAGTACTGTTTTCTAAGAGAAGCAGCACTATGCTTTGATTTTATTTTTATTTGTTTATTGGGATAAACTTATATTAGATGGAATAATTTAGAGGTGCTTAGTATATTCACAATGTTGTACTCAATCTATCTAGTTTCAAAATATTTTTTTATCATCCCAAAAGGAAACCCTATACCCAATTTAAAAAAAAATTGACCATTTCTGTGGTTTGAATGTTTGTGTCTTCCCAAAATTCATATGTTGAAATCCTAACCCTGAGGTGCCCGTATTAAGAGGTGGGCCACTGCGAGGTGATTAGGTCCTGAGGGCAGGGTCCTCATGAATGGGATTAATGTCCTTATAAAGAGGCTTGAATGAATTCATTTGTCCTTCAATCATGTGAGGATAGGCTAGAAGGTTCCACTCCACTGAGCCAAGAAACAGACCCTCACCAGACATGGATTCTTCCAGTGCCTCAATCTTGAACTTCTCAGCCTCCAGAACTCTGAGAAACAAATTTCTGTTGTTCATAAGCTTTTCTGTCTGCAGTGTTTTGTTATAGGAGCCTGAAAGGACTAAGACAGTCATAAAATACATCCGCTGAAATTGAAATTAAATCTTCATTTTAATCCTGTGTTTCTGGGCCCACTCTCCCCATCTCACTCCCAATATAAAAGACTGGGGTTGGGGGTTTCTGATACGGCCTTATGTGAAGAAGGATCTTTGAAAGCCTTGGATCAGTTCTGAAATTCCCTGAAATGGGGTAGAGAAAAAAGAATCAGCTTTCCTGTTTAGATTAGATCAAAAGGACATTTACTATAGCACAAAAGCACCAACCTCTGGCCAAAGTGAAGGTTTTCTTAATCTGATTAGGTGCCTGGCATTCAGAATCACTAAATGCCTATTGTACAAAATGAATAAGAATGTGCTGAACTTCAGCTGCTTAACAGAACAAATAAAATTATAATTTACTAGGTTAATACATCAGAAGAAACAAGGCTATTTCACTTTGGAGAACCTAGAGACCTGTGACTCAGAGCTGGAGCCTGGAGACTCTTTCCAACGAATGCTGAAGAATTCAAACAACAGCTAAGGCACAGGTCAGAATCTGGAATGGCAGCACACCCTTCCCCATGTTCCTCCTCCACTCTGGTATTTACCACATCTGGGACACACCAGTTCTGATGATGTTTTTATAGGATTGGCTTGAAAGGCAATTACCTTAGAGCATTTGACTTTTAGTATCTCAACAATTCCATCTAGAACATATAAAAAGGCAGGGGAGCTGCATTCAATCCCACCTCCCAAATCCCAATTTCCTTCTTTTCTAGCCATTTAATAGGTCTCAGGAGGCTGTTTTAAGACAATTATGTTCAGACGCTCTCAATTTTTTTCATTCTGTTTGAAACTTTTTCTCTCTGATTCACAATCCATCTCTTCACCAAAAAAAGCAACTGTTAAAATACAGCTATGGCTTTTCTTTGAAGAGGAATGGGGTAGGAACAGGGTGGGGCAGAGAGAGGCATAGGAACTTCATATTAAGTGAAGACATGTGTGGCTGATACCAACTCAGGCCTGGTGGAATATTCCCAATGGTACCCAGTCTTTCCCTTCTGCTGCTATCAACCTCCTCACAGTGGGAAGAGGCAGAATCCACTGCTGTGACACTCCTGAGAACTACACCTGAAGTATTGTTGTTGAGTATTGATGTTGGTTTTCACAAGTCATTCTTTGGAGAAGGAGTTTGGACAGACAGGACCAAGGATAGAAATGGGTGGGGGCTTTGAGAACCTGATTGCTGAGCACTTAATGTTTCATTCACACAGACACCCAGACAAGGACACCATGTACCATTTTCATGGTATGGATTTCATAGTCATGGAAACCCACTGCTGCTTTTGTTGGTTAACCGGGCTATAAGGACCCTGAGATGGTCAGACTTGCTGGGGTTTGGTTGTCTTTTGGGGTAAATCCAACATCCAAGGGTACTTTTTTTTTTTTTTTTTTTGGTACCAGGGATTGAACTCAGGGGCACTCGACCACTGAGCCACATCTCCAGCCCAATTTTGTGTTTTATGTAGAGACAGGGTCTCACTGAGTTGCTTAGCACCTCGCCTTTGCTGAGGCTGGCTTTGAACTTGGATTCTCCTGTCTCAGCCTCCCTAAGTGCTGGGATGACAGGCATGCGCCACCGTGCCTGGCTCAAGGGTACTTCTTCCTTCTCTCCAACTGTGTGTCTTCTTCCAGCCACATGCGCCTGCTGGTTGTCCCTTAAACATGCCAGAGAGGCTCCCAGGCTGGAGCCTTTATACTTGACCTTTCCTCTATGCAGAAGCTCTCTCTTAGGGATATATATTGCCCCATCACCTTCTCTGTCTTTGTTCAAATGTCGCCTTCGCAGAGAATTCCATGACTCCCCACTCTCTGGCTCCTCCATTCACTCTGCTTTATCTTTCACTTATTTAATTCTCATTTCTCTTTCTCCCATAGAATCTGAGCTCCATGAGGCCAGAGAGTTTGGTCTTTTGGCGGGGTGGATACCAGGGATTAAACTCAGGGGCACTCAACCACTGAGCCCAGCCCCTATTTTGTATTTTATTTAGAAACAGGATCTCACTGAGTTGCTTAGCACCTCACTTTTGCTGAGACTGGCTTTGAGCTCTTGATCCTCCTGCCTCAGCCTCCAGAGCTGCTGGGATTATAGGCATGCACCACCACATCCGGCAAGTTTTGTCTCTTTTGCTTACTGTTCTATTTTTAACACCTAGTTTGGGCCTGGCCCTTGGTAGGCACTAAATAAATATTCGTGCAATAAGTACATGAATGAATGTCCTCCTAAACCCTCTTTCCTTGAGGCACCTCTGTGTATCATCAATACACTTTGAGGAGGCTGAAATCTGGGGCCTCTATTGTACTTCTGTTGTTTCCATTACTACCCCAAGCCATGTTTTTAAAATGTACTTATTTTCCTGGTGAAAATAACAGAAATAGAAGAAATTCATGTAATCATTCAGTAAACCTTTACAATAGGTCTGTGGTGGTTGCAAGGGATTAAAAAATTAATACATAATTGATAATTGTTGATTTCAAGAAAATAGTGAGACTGCAAATTGGTGCAACCACTCTGGAAAGCAGTATGGAGAATCTTCAGATAATTGGAATGGAACCACCATTTGACCCAGTTATACCACTCCTCAACACATACCCAAAGAAGTTAAAATCAGCATACTACAGTGACACAGCCACATCAGTGTTTATAGCAGTTCAACTCACAATAGCTAAGTTCTGGAACTAATCTAGGTGCCCTTCAACAGATGAATGGATAAAGAAAATGTGATATATACACACAATGGAATATTAGCCTTAAAGAAGAATGAATTATGGCATTTGCCAGTAAATGGATGGCGCTGGAGAATATCAACATAAGTGAAATAAGCCAATCCCAGAAAACCTAAGGCCAAATATTCTCTCTGATATGTGGATGCTAACACACAATGGGTGGAAGGGGAATAGATGTTCTTTGGACTAGACAAAGGGGAATGAAGGGGAAGTGGGGGGATGGGAATAGGAAAGACAGTAGAATGAACTGGACATAATTTTTCTATGTTCACATATGAATATACAACCAGTGTAACTCCACATCATGTACAACCACAAGAATGGGCAGTTTTACTTCATATACACATAATATGTCAAAATACACTCTACTGTCATGTATATATAAAAAGAACAAATAAAAGAAAAAAGAAAAAACTTCTAATGGGAAAAGAAAAACCAACCATAGAAAGAGTAAATAATATGTGTTACAGTGGAGAGTATATTACATAATAAAAGTCAGAGCGGCTTTAACAAAGAGACACAATTCTGTGGCTTAAAAAAAATGAAATTATCTTTCACAACATGGAGGGTGGGTGAGCAGGATGCTCTGTTCTACATGCTCATCAAGGAATGCAAGTTGCTTTCAGATTGCTTCTCTTCCATCCTAGCCCTTGTATTTTTTGCATGTTTGAGGTAAATTAGATTATTGCTCAGAAATAGTTCTTCTCCCAGACTTCCGGGGACGTAGCGTGGTAGTATTCTGCTCTTCCCCTTGAATTTGGACTGTACTATGTGACTTGCTTTGGTCAAGGCCAACAGGTGTGACTCAAGCAAAAGCTTGGAATATGCTGGCATGGATGGGCTTGCCCTCTAATGACCCTGCCATCACAACTAGCGCTTCCCTAGGGAGCTGCTCCCCTTTTGCTTGGGCTTCAGAACAGACACTTGTGGAACACATCAGTGCTCTACCTCAGCAGGGAGACAGGCCCTGCCAGATCCATAGCTGGAAGCCAACAATCTGAGAGAACGATGATTGTTGTTTTCAGGCTGAGGTTTAGGATGGTTGTTACCAAGTGATAGCTTGCTGTTGCAGTGGTCAAAGCTGGCTCAGGGTGCAGCTGCTCCACCTCCTAAGAAAGGGATGGAACTTAAGGGAACATTACAGTAAGGCATAGAGTGGCCCAAAACACATCTGGTCCCATTTTCTATGTGGGCATACATAGTTGCAAGCTGGGAGTGGAGGGGGAGTTGGGAGAGTTGGTCTCCGACTGGGTAGCCAGATGTTTAGCTACCACTCAATTGTATAGAAAAAAAAAAAGGAAGAGGGGCTGGGATTGTAGCTCAGCGGTAGAGCGCTTGCCTTGCATGCGTGAGGCCCTGGGTTCGATCCTCAGCACCACGTACAAAGCAATAAAATAAAGACATTGTGTCCATCTACAACTAAAAAAATATTTAAAAAAAAAAAAAAAAAAAAAGAAAAAAGGAAGAATGAATTTTAGGGTTCGGCTATCACTATCTGCTACATGTAAGCAATGAAAGAAAGGCCTTGCTCTGGAGAAGCAAAAGAGACTATCAGAAGAGACACCACAGAAAAACAAAATACTTGAGCTGAGTCTGGAAGAGATGAATAGGAATTTTCCAGATGGGAAGTATGGAGGAAAGCATACCTGCCTCCCACCAAATTTATATATATGTATATACACACACACATATGTATGTGTACATCTATATATGAATGAGATATATGGAAAATCACAACTCGATCATGGCACGGTAGAGATCCATGTGACTGAAGTGTCCTAGATGGTGCTGGAAAGAGAGCACATGTTCTTGACTGGCTTTACTTCCTATCATGATAGATCTTTATTATTTTTTACCCTGTTACAGAAAAAAATTGGGGAACTGATTGTGGGCACCTTTTCTGTTCTGTCTCTTTTCCTCCTAGGAAATGAGAATGTGGGCATGTGCTCTCACCTGGATGCTCCCATAGCTTTGATACAGCCCTCACCCTGTGGCTTCAGGGAACCACTCTGTCCTGTTTCCAAACCTCTGCATTCTCAGTTCAGACTTCCCATCTCCCTTCTCCAGATGCTATCTGGGAAGCACACATAGCATTCTCCCTACCTCCCTAGATTCTCACTTCCACGCAGCAACTGAATGAAACTGAAAGATAATCCCTCAACCAAGAAATGGGGCTTGTCGTTTTCAGTGCCTTCAGTTTTGAACAATAGAGATGCCACAATGCAGACTGTTACAGGGAGTTGTTTGAGAGTCACATCCTTGACAGCTGGATGGACTGACCCCCTTCAGTCCATTATCCACATAGCAGTCTCAACTCCTGATAGATCCTTCATAATAAGTCTTGTCTGTTTTGGACTCTGTTTGGCTTGTTCCTCTCCTATTCCTTGCCACAGAAGCTGGAGCCTGCGTTTTATGTGGTTTCCTGAACTTTATTCCTCTTAAGTATTCCTCAGTGGGCTAGAGCTTTATATAGAGAGAAATTTATATGGTATCAGTAGAACTCAGCCCCAGATGTCCCAATCTGGAAAGAATTTCACCAGGCAGGTGCTGCTACGTGCCTGCTTCACTTAGGGTCTGATAAATCACAGATGTCCTAACATTTTCAACCATATGCATGAACTCCAGATCCAATCATTCAGAATTCCTGAGCCCATCTTTTCCACACACTTATAAAACTCCCAACCTTTAGTATATTAAGCCAGCCAAATTAAGCAAATTGGGAAAAGAACTTCCCCTATACACACATTATTTTCTCCATGAAGGCTCATTCTCCATATGAATATTTGGAAAAGATCCTCCACGACATAATGTGTCTGCAGCTATGCCAGGAAGAGAAGGTAGAGAAACAGCCCTTCTGTCAGTGTGTTCTGAAGTGTTTGGAGAAGAAACTCTTGGAATCCAGCTCTCAATTTGGAATTGATTATCAGTGGCTCCCTTTGACAATTCTGGACAGTACCTGATGAATCAGAAGAGAGTGGGTTGTTTCTTGGGGGGTCGGTGACACTAGACATTCTGTGTTCTAGAAATGTCCTACCTGCCTATCAAGCCTGGAGCCAAGGTGCTTCCTCTCCCTTCACTGATCCAGTTCTGACATGCAGGAGAGCTGATTGATCTGTCTAGGTGCAGTCCTGACCAGGGCTGCCAGTCATCCAATTAAAGGGAATAATGGAAATTAACTTGACCAATCAGACCCCTTTGCTCTTGGGATTTGAATGTAAAACACAGCCAGAGAGTAAGGATCTACAACAAACCTGAAGAGCAATAGAGACCGTGAGCAGGTGACTCTCATGACTGTTGGAGACCTAGAGTAGGAATCAATGAACCCCCACAACTGGACCAGACCTGTGCCACATTCTGGTCCAGGACTCTATCTGCAAAAGAGCAAGAGTAGCAAATGCTCATGCAACATTGCTATGTGCCAGGCATCATTCTGGTCACTTTAGATATATGATCTCATTTGATCCTTAGCAGGTAGGTGCTTGTATCCTTCCCTCCTTACAAGAAGAAAACAGGCACAGGCTAAGAAATTTTGCCTAACATCACACAGTTAGCAAGTGGCTGGAGGAATATTTGAGGCTTGCATTTGGACTCTGGAAGCTATGTTTTTAACTGTTCCATGATGCTGTCAGTCAACTCCTAGAGGCTTTCCATTTCACAAGCAAAATTTTTCTTATTGCAGAGGTACCACATACCTGTTTAATGGACAGAAATCCATTTTCATTGCAAGAAAAGAAACCAATTCCACTAACTTGAACAAAAGGGAATTTATCCAAATAGAATGAAATAGTTCAGAGAACTTAAAGAAATGCTGAAGTCCCAGGCTTGGGCAAAGCAGAAGCCAGAGTAGCTCAGAGCTCTAGGTGTCAGGACTAGAGGGAATCTGTCACAGTGGGCTGAAGGAGCTCCTATAGTCTTCTGTTCTTGCAAATTCCTGGCAGAGACCTATTGGTCTACTGGAGCTTGAGTCCAACACCATTCTCTCCTTTGGAAGAAGCAGGGCACTGGGAGGATGGTCCCACCAAGACTGCACACACCCAGAGCAGAGGTGCCCTGGAAGGACAGCAAGGAGCCTTTCAAGCAAAACCAAACCATCCATGCAAAACCAAACCATCCATACAGAATCCATGGTGGTGAATTGAGGTGGAATCCCTTGAAATGCCACCAGCGAAGATAATGAATTTGTAGCATTTTGATGAGTACTTTCCAGTCTCTTCTCTACCTGTGGGATCTTATAAAAATGGCATCACTTGAACCTCTGCATCTCCTTTCTCTCTTTCCTTCTCTCAGGCCCAGAATGTTACCAATACAGCTCATCTCTCATGTCTTCCCACTGTCACTGCATCTAGTTCAGTGTTTTTCCAAAGATCTGAGCTGAAGAGTAAGTTTTGTTCCTTAAAAAAATTTCCGATATATTCCTGACCATTACTTTTGTAAAATACAATAAAATAAACTGCTGGGAAAATGAAACTGTAGAAACAGATAGATAAAATGCATTCTTGACTTTTTAGTTAATGGACATAAAATTACTTGTTATATATGTGCATGAGGATAAAATGTTATTGAAGTTTTAAAATTCTGACTCTCAATTTCTCTGCCTACCTTAGTGCAGACTGGTAACAAATACAGTACAGACACTTGAAGCAGAATTGCTATAGAAAACAGCAGCCCTTTCTTTGAGTGCCAGTTAAGACATCACCTCTTCCAGAAAGTCTTCCTGATGACCCCCTCCTAACCCCACATCTGGACAGGGTGATCTCAGAGAATCCTGTGTGTCCCCCTATCAGAGCACTGATCAAGCTGTGCTTGAAATGGATTTGTCTTCCTGAGTTGGGGACGGATGTCCCACTAGTTGCCTCTAAATTGTGTGAATCTTTTGCAAAGGTTTCTTCAGGGCTCCAGAAGAGTCTTCACACTCCTTTCTGCAAACAGTTTGGACAAAGGAGGTAAGTCTCTGTTGACCTATTGGTATGAGAAAAGAAATGCCCTATGTCGTAAAATTGAAGATGCCACGAATTATAGGATGTCTCCCTCATTCAGCAATATGAAAATAAGAATTGTAGGAAGCATCTAGTTTTCAGAGATGATAAAATATGGGAACATTTGTTTCTTTGACCCGATGATATATAATTGTTAAAATCCCAATTGTCTTTCTGTCAAGTAGTCTCAACTGCCTCCATAAAGAGAAGATTTTTAGGAAGAATACCTAGAGCAAAGCATATTTACATTTCTAATAATGAATGTTCTTGCCAAAAAGAGGGTTTTTGTGGTTTCTTGTAATCTTTTACAGATACAATCACTAATCTCTCCTTCATTCTTACAGATTATATATGCCCTTGGTATTCCTATTTTCTCACCCACATCTCACCCTTCAAATCAGTAAAGCGCTGGGTGGCTAATTACCCAAGCTGTAGCAAGTGACTCACAGAGGAATGGAATTTCCGTTCTCTTTACCCTCGGGGAGCATTGCCTAGGGCTATGCTAGGAAGATCAACCTCTCAGACCATCCAGGAAACTTAACTAACAGGACAGGTCTGGTCCTGACTCTGAATTTTTCATCTTCATATGGACAACTGATGAATAAGAGCCATGGCAGAGCCATCACTAGTGTCTGGTCTCGAAGCAGTTTCTTTGAAAAGCCCATAAATTGACCTATAAAACTGTCACTAATGTTCCAGCCACAGACTCCAATGACATATAAATATGAATTTGTTAATTAGAATTTAAAGAGCCCAGAAATCTTCTAGTGGCCAAATTTGTATATATGTTTTTTGTTCATCTATAATGACTCATAGCTTTCTTTCCTTTCTGGGCATTGTTGATAAACAGATTTGGCAATCTGATTATGTTAAAATATCTACTAACTAGAATGATTTAGGAATTATCCAACTTGATCCAAAATCAAATTTGGCCAGGACATGGGTAATCCATGCATTTTAGGGATAGCAATGTATAGATAGTTCATATTCATGTTTAAGAAGGCAACAGATGCTGGAAACGGTAGCACACTCTGGAGGCTGAAGCAGGATGATTGTGAGTTCAAAGTCAGGCTCAGCAACTTAGTGAGGCCCTAAGCAACTCAGTGAGACCCTGAATCTAAATAAAATATATAAAAGGCAGGGGGTGTGGCTCAGTGGTTAAGTGCCCCTGGGTTCAATCCCTGGTTCAAAAAAAAGGCAACAGA
Source organism: Geosciurus inauris (assembly GCA_004024805.1). Classification (NCBI taxonomy): domain Eukaryota; kingdom Metazoa; phylum Chordata; class Mammalia; order Rodentia; family Sciuridae; genus Geosciurus; species Geosciurus inauris. Next base: position 17,243 of record PVHX01009220.1, on the reverse strand, counting down.
CAAATGGTACAGGACCATGGGACATTTAGAAAACAGTGAATCCAGAAAATGTGTTAGTTCCTTAATACTAGAAAAACATGTTGCCATAGAAACAGCATTAAAGAAACAGAGTCCCAGACCTGTCCACCACCATTGCAGCCTACAATGAAGCCACCTCCTTATCTTGATAGTTGTGATCTGATTCCTGCAACTTAGGACCTAGGGACCAGGAGGAGAAAGAAAGAATAAGAAGGCTTTTGCCTTGGACCTTCCTTTCTTCATGCCTTTTCCTCTCCAGAACCTCCTCCAGGCAATAGTATCCACCAGCTGCTTTCTCAAGACCCTACCCAGGCTGGCTTAGTTTCCCCAAGGACCCCAAGCACCTCAGTGACTTCCTTCCTTTTTGCCTGGACAAAACTCTCATTCCCTTTGGGCAACTTGAAAGTAATCCAGTTGAATTGGTTGGCATCAGTTAGTGCTTGACTGATCATCTCTGACACTTGTCTGTTCTCCAGGTCTGCATTTTAATAACTCTTCAAACCACGTCCAGTGGGTCAACTTCAGACATGGAGACATACAGAAGTGAAAAATATTCAGTGTGTGCAGAAGGAGGAGGATATTTAAACACATACTCATAAATACAACCTATAAAGAAACATAATGTAAATACACATATATTTGCACAGTATATCAGTTCGGTGTCAAGCAACAGAAACAAATTCTGACTAACTTAAACAGTAAAGCAAGAACTTGATAGGCGAGTTATGGAGTAACTCAGATTCAAAAGGAAAGCTGAAGAATCAGACTTAGGACAGGTAGGAATCACAAAGTTTGAGTGGAAGGGGAAGATATGTTTTTAACAGCAGAAGTGATGAATGTTATCTTAACAGAAGCAATCAACTTCAACTGTCATTTTGTCACTTTATTCATAATTCAGACACCAGAATAATCTCCCTTGGGCTAGAGACCCCGTTGGCTACAGGTAGGAGAGACAGCTTGATTGATGGTCTAGACCCAGGGGAAAAAGTGTACAATCAGGGTAGTGCCCTGGAAGAGCAGCCAACCACTGGTCGGATGGCCTGCTCTCTAATTGGTTCTATTGGCATTGACCTCCTTGACCAGTGATGCCTGGGACTACGTCATTGGCTTCAATCCCCTACTCTATACTTTTCATAGCTTCTACCTGTTCTTATTTCAAAACCCACAGCTTTCTATAATATCCAAACCAGTTCACACAACAGCTCCCACAATAATAACAGCTCAGGTAAGGTGCCTGATTAGCCCATTGTGCTCTTGGTCCCTAGTTCTTGATGTGACATTTAAACACATTCCCATAAACATAACAGATAAAGAAAAGTCAAGTCAGTGGAAAGTCTGGTGGCTTCCCGTACGCTCAGGAATGGGCTGGGCTGGTTTGCAGGTATCTCATGCTTCATGCTGGTCCTCTGGGCAGTGTTGCAGTAAAAATGAGAACCAGATTAAAGTCCAGTGACAGTCCCATCTCTTTATGGGTCTATAGAGTCTTTTCTTTGTGGTGGCCACAGATCTGGCTTCTTAGAATGTGCAGAGATCCTTGCTTTGCTTAAGGTAGACTTTTTGGAAGGTGTTTCTCAGAATTCTGCGAACAAGGTCTGAGTAATGCCCAACAGTAGGAACAGTGCCACCAATTAATATTTAACTTGTTGCAAGGAGTAGCTGTATGTTTGTGGTTTAGTAAGGTCTGCAGCACAAGTTGACTTGATCTCTGCCTTCTCCGCATTCCTTGGGTCACCCTGTTCCCTAGACCATTCCTTCTCCTTGCCTCCATTCTCTACCTCTCTTCCCTCACAAGTCTGGGAAGAAACTTGGAAGGCAAAGCCTCAAGCTGTGACTTGCTAACCAAAGGCGTAGCTGAATTTAAATTTAATATTTGCTCAGCCAAAAAATGCTCTAATTAAGACTAGCTCTTTAAGTCTTAAGGCCCCACCCTGGAAGGATAGAAATGACTTTTCCCAGAGGGCTTTGTCCTGGGGGATGAGTAATCCTCTCTGCCCTACACCCAGATGTCTGTGAGCTGGGCTTGGGCAACTGTTCCTTCCAAACTCAAATGAGAACATAACTAGGGTTATGGGTTGAATTCTCATGGGATGCCTGAATAGGAACTCACTGTGTGGATTTCCAAAATAGCTGAATATATGGAATGAAATGGATATTTCTGATGTAGGGAGACAATTTAATATTCAAGAGTAAGCAGCAATCAAATGTCCTGGGTTGAATTCTGCCTCCACCACTATTTCCTGTGAGACTTTGGGTGTGACTCAAGTATTATGTCTAGTCTCCTCATGAGTAAATTGAAGTGATAGTATCTATCTCATGAGGCTCTGGAGAGATGAAACAAAAAAATAATCCATGTAAAGTACTTAGTACTTCATAATTGCTTAGAAAATATCCGCTGTCTTCATTTGATCATTCATGTGATCACTCATTTAAAAAATATGCCTTGTGCCCAAAATGTGCCAAATAATGTGCAAGATAATAGTAATAAGCAAAACCATGCTTCTCCTAAATAAGCTCACAGTTTAGTGAGAAGGTAACATAGAAGTTATTCTTCTATGGTGTAATCACTGTAACAATCAAGGTATTATCTAGAAGTGCTATTAATGTGCCGAGAGGGAGCTCCTTTCCATGGAGAATTTTAGAAAGGCTTCGTGGTGACATATCAGCTGGGTCTGTAAGCACATTTTGGACTTTTTTGTGCAGAGAACAGAGGAACATATTCCAGAAAGAAGGAACAGCCTGAGCAGAAGAAGCACAACAATTAAAAAAATAATCTGGGCTGGGGCTGTAGCCCTATGGTAGAGCGCTTGCTTCCCATGTGTAAGGCACTGTGTTTGAGCCTCAGCACCACATAAAAATAAAAAAAATAAAGAAAAAAATCCTTGTATGTTTGGAAAACAATGGAAAATTTGGCTGAAGTACCAGAGTGCAAGGTGGGCTTGGTGGATGATGAGACTGGAGAGTTGGAGCCAAGGGTGTCCTGGGTCATGTTAAGGTGTTCATATTTATTTTGCATGATTTCCATTAAGGAAGATAATTTATGTGGTAATCTAAAAAATATATTAATAAAGAAATGATTAGAACTAAGAAAGACAAAAGGAAGACTGTGGCCACAGTCCACATAAGAGACAAGGAGGGCCCAACTCAGGGACATGGCAGGACAAGAAGAGTAAGGGGGCTAGTTAAGAGATATTTAGATGAAACTCTTGTTCAGTCTCATATGAACAAATCACTTCTGCTCTGCAGCTGCAGATCCTGCTTTTTTCTTTACAATTTGAATTAAGAAAAAGTTTGTGGTGGGAAAAATGGGAAATGCTGAATGTTTGAGAAGCATATTTCTAATGACTTTTTGGTAATTATTTATAAAGGTCTATTTCTAAGTAACCAAGAATCTGTCAAGTATATTTTCCACATGGCATTTCTCTCTTAAATCTGATTCTCCCTTATTTTCCTTCTTATTTTTCCTTCCTCCTTTCCCAGTGTTTTTAACTAAACAGATTTCTGTGAGTTTTTAGTGTTTTGTTTTGTTTTGCCTGTTCCAATCCAATTAATTAGGATTCTTGGTTACAAGCCGTGGAAATTAACTTCATGTAGAAGGAAGAGGAGTTGATTAGCTTGTGTAACTGAGAGCTGAGAAGTCTGGAAGTTGATTTTATCTCAGGCAGAGGTAGTTTAAGGGTCAACACGGATGCTTCAGAACAACAGTTGTTCCCAGAGGGACGCAGTATTCTAATTTTCCAGGCCTGAATCATATATGCACTCCAGTAGCAGAAGGAGTGGATCAGATATCCAAAAAAGGATGAGTATGAAGTTTCAGACCAAAATAAGAAAATGTGACCACAGTCCACTGCACCAAAGAATTGGTGAATGAGAATGGTAGCAGCTACTTCTTTTATGTTCTTTGGTCCCCAAACAAGAATATTTTTAGGCAATCAAAATATAATTTCTTTGCTATAGATTCAGATACCAGGAGGCAAAAGGCAGTATTCTTTGAGTAATAAATCTGAAAAGATTTTACTAATCATCTGGATGGTATTACAATCCTGCTAAGAGGTGGGCTTACCCAAGGCAGAAGCACCTTCATATTTGCAGCTTGACATTAATGTTAGCTGGTTCTTTTTGTTTGTTTGTTTTGTTTTGGGCGCTAGGGGGGCTTAACAACTGAACCATATCCCAAGCCATTTTTGTTTTTTATTTTGAGACAGGGCCTCGCTAATTGCCAAAGCAGACTTTGAACTTGTGATCCTCCTGCCTCAGCTTCCTGAGTTGCTGGGATTCTAGGTGTGCACCACCATGCCCAGCAATATCACCTATTTTACCAAACTCTTGGGAATTCTTGAATTTAGACTCTGGATTTGGGGGTTACCCTGGATTCCTGATCATGACCAGTTTTCTACCTTACAGGCATTGTGTTCTGTTTCACTCTGAAATTCTTTTCAGCTCAAAGGAAAGGGCTCTAGCACTGGCACATTCTTCAACCCAGAGATAATGCTTGTATTTTGTCCAGACCTCAGTTACATTCCATGGGCACAAGTGTGCACTTGCACACATGCACACACACACACACACACACACACACACACCCATCAGTGTGCTGGATTTGCTTCCTGAGAGCTGATATTAATATTTGTTTTAGGAACTTGGCAAGACAATGGTTAAGCACATTTACTAACATTTATATAAATATAACAAATAAATTATATTAAAAACCAATATGATAGCTTGGGAGGCTGAGAAGAGAGGATTTCGAATTGAAAGCCAACCTCAATGAGACCCTATCCCTAAATAAAATAGGCTGGGGATGTAGCTCAGTGGTTAAGTGCCTCTGGGTTCAATCCCTGGCACCAAACAAACAAAACAATATAAAACATTTTGAAAATTCAACATGTCCTAATTAATTACATCTATTAGATTTGTATGGTAGGGATACTATATTATGTGACGTGCTACTATGCATCAGTAAATTTGTGTTGCTAGCTTAAAACTAGCCATAGTGGGAGTATTTACATCATGGAAATTGGCAAGCCCTGTAACAAGGTCTTTTTATTCCATGGAGTTATTAAACATTTACCAGCATACTACTATGTGTCTGCACATGCACATATACCCCAATGTAGACTTGCATGTTTCTAACATAGATGTCCTCTCTTTACTGTGGGTCTCAGCACAGCATATCAAGGAAAACCTTGTCAAGCATCACTCACAATTGGAGTCTCATACCAAGATATTTATCTGCTTGCTTCGTGCAGTAAATAAAATAACATTACTAAACATCACAGTACTTAGATTTCTCCCTGATCTCCCTTTTAAAATTCCGTATTGTGAGAGGACTCACCTAAATAAGAAACATGCTATACTTATGTTCTTAGGTATGGTTATTTCTCTCTTTATTTTAAGATCACATTTAAGAACAGAACCAGAAGTCTTGCCAATTTCCCAAGTCCTTGAAAGAGTAATCGCTCAGTAGCCAAGGATAAATTTACATTGGATGACTCTTTTGGCCTTTCTTGCTAGCTGAAATGTATTTATGAATTCAGTGGCTTTCAGTATAATATTATTTCCTTGCTTAGTACAATTAAGCCATGCATAAGCTCAAAATAGAACCAAATCCTGAATAAATACTGTTTTAAGGCTGACGTAATTTCTTGCTTTTTTGCAAGCTGCAATTGAACATGCATAACTAAGAGACCAGCCATACAGGGGGCCAGCCAATGCATTAGACTTTTAATCTGCTTAATGGGATAAAGGTTAGACATAATTAAATATCTTTGAGCTTGAATCTTTCAGTGCAATAAGTAAATGACTTTGAATTAAATCCATCCAGAGAATAAAATAAAAGCACTTATTAAGGTAGCAATTTTGAAGGAATAACCCTCATGCTAATCAAACTTAAAATGGTTTGGCATTTGGGCCAAATGCCTAAAAAATATGTATCTTTAGCATCTTTTAGTAATGGCATTCATAAAAAGTATGGTAGGAAGATAAATTCCTTCATCTCAGTTTTCTCTGAGCTCCAGGAGTTTCCATTTGAATTTTTGGTTTCCATGTTGTCTGTGAGTCTCTGGAAGAGCTGGAAGCAGCAAAGTGCCTTGAGTGACAAAGGTCAGGCATCCTGCCTCAGACACTGAAGATTCTCCCACATCTGATAGCTGAAGGGCAGCCCAGACTGTTTTGGGAAGATTATATTTTCCTAGAACAAGGAAGTTTGTGGTTCCTGAATTGATGACGGATCTTCCTGGCCAATGGAGCAGAATTCCAGTGAGGTGCTCATAAACATGACATGCTGCTGCCTTAGGTCCTGTCTAGAACCACTGTTCTGAGATCCTGATTCCAGTTCAACGTGGAATTCTCAGTTCTAGTGAGAGCTGACATGTTCCTCTCTCTGCAACTTTGTCTGAGAAGACTGTGGTCTGAACAACTACCTTTGCAAATGTAGCCTCGCATCCAGGCTCAACGTTATTGACCAGAAAATAATTCGTCTACCTGCCAGCCATGGGAACGAATTGAGTAGACAAGATTCCTGTGGATAATTCCATAAAAGAGTCCATATTTCCTCTGCAGAGAGATCTGCACTGTGTGGTCAGGGATCAGAAGGCCAAAGGAAGGGAGTGAATGAAGGGGAAGGAGAGAAACAGGGCTAGGTCACCAGGGACCTGTATAAAGACAAATCACATGGCATCCTGTGAAAGTAATAAGAATTTCTACTACCCATTCTGATGCCCCTGTCTCTAATGTCCTCTGAGGTCCTTTGTTACCTAAAATTGTCATGTCAGCCATTTCTTTGTTTCTTAGAAATGGATAATGGAAAACAGAATGGTGGCCAGATCTTTCTCCATTTCCACTCCTTTCTCTCCCTCTGTCCATATACATGTGCGCACACACACATGTGTGCATACACTTACATATGTGTACATGCACACACAAACCTACATTCGTGTGTGTATAAGCCCTGATAACAGAGCTTGTTTCTGATCCTGTTCTGTTATAAACATTTTTTTGATCTCTGCCTTAATAACACTATATTGTCCTTTGTAATTATGACCTATGTTCAGTGATCTTTCACTGCCACATTTATTTTCAGCTGCTGATCCTCAACCCTAAGTTTCTAATATTCTACAGTTTACATTCTATCAGTGTGTTTTATATGAAGAACTGGTTTAGGCCCCATACCCATAGAGACAGTGTTGCTTAACAATAGAGTGGATTCCATTTACTTGCTGACACACTTCAAGCCCTGGTAAGTGGAATGCTTGGCAGAATCCACTACCTGGGTTCTGCCTTATTAGACTAGGGGTGGGGTGGGGAGTGGACTAAAGAAAAAAATGGTGTTTAAGTGGAATGACCAGGTCCTTCCTTCAGCTCATATTATATGAGACAGTTCTCCCTGAGGAACTATAGAGATATAAATTTCCCTGAGATCCAGAGGAAGGGAGACAAGTTCATGATTGACAAATGCTGGGAAGGGGTAGACAGAGCTGCAGTTGGAAGGAGTGTACCTAAGACCAGGGCTCCTCAGGTGGGAACCAAGGGTTGGTCTGTGCCTTTCACCTGCTGGGGAACCTAAGGACTCGACTTTCTGTCCACCTTCGCATCAAGTATTTCCTGTGGCCAGTGCCCTGCAATGGCACCATCTTTAAAGTCCTGGACATCCTACTTCTGAAATGTTGGCCCTGGGTATTTCCTTAGCTTTCCTAGAGAAATAGCTCAGCCCAGTCATTCTTTTACAGCATTTCTTCTGAAGAAAGGGAGATGAAACTGGGAAATGTGGGTGACTGATATGATGACAGAGGGTGTCTACTGTTAGGGGTGTCTTAGTACAAACTAGAGGACACTGCTGCTCCCGATAAGGCCTAAGATACACATGAAGGTCCCCCTGGGTGGGCCCCTAAGAGGCAAGCCAAGCACCTGAACTGCTTGTGAGAACTCAGGCACAAAGACAAGCTGAGATTTTTTTGTTAAAATCTATGAGAAGCTGCTCATGTTCACCTTTAACTTTGACAAATCCTCTTGTCTTTTAAAAAACAGACAATATTCAGACAGCTGGGCCACTTCATGCCAAAGTTCCCCAAACCCATGAAACCCTTCCGTGCAACTGTTCCCACTGTTGGGACTGTGCCTGGAGGTGATGCCCCTGAAATTCGCATCATCTGCAATTTCTATTTAGAGGCTATCCCCAGACAGAGAAATATTTGCCATAAATTATTATAGCAATGTGACATATGGCTTTTCTGCCACTAAGGTCACACTGCCATGGGCCTCTCACTTCCTCCTCAGCTGCTTGTTCATTCCACAAGGCTTCCTTAATTTCTGCAGTTCTCCTGGTGTAGAACCGCCTGCCTGGCCATTTATCACTAGTAATGACAAGGAAAGTTTGCGATCTTTTATGGCTTCATACAGTTATCTGAATCTTGGAAGGCTCCCCAAACTCCCTGGACCCCTCTGCCTGGCCAGGTCTCTTTTTCTTTTTTAATGTGACATATCAGGAGCTCAGATGCAAGGCTGTCCCACTGTGTAGGAGCTTGTAGGTCACGGTAACATCCAACAGATTCATTAACATAGCAATCTGGGGAGAGAAGAAAGGCCGGGTGATCCTGGTGAATGCCTAGCCTTGTTCTAAATCCTCCTATAGAATCCTGATAGACCCGGGAGTGAGTGAGGGATTTGAGGCACTGTTTTGCAAAAAGAATTTCAGAGCTACAAGCATGGGAATGGAGCCATCAGGATAGAAAACCCTTGCATTGCAAAGCCCTACTGCAAACAAGATAAGCTCTAGGGAGAGGTCTTAACTAAAATAACAACATGCTGTGGTCCGTGGGCTTCATTGCAACAGGTGAAAGTATTTTAAATTTTTGAAGGAAATGGACGGAACCCAGATAAAACCAAGACTTCTTTTTCACTCCTCAGTGGCTCTCCTGTGATTTACTCTCTTAGAATACAGAGCCTTTTCTCCAGCTGGGTCTTTCAGAACCAGAGGATCTTCTTGCAACCTGCAGACATTTCCATAGATTTTGATAAATCCATGCTGGCTTCCAGGGTGGGAAGAAGGGTTTGTCAATCAAAGACAGCTCTTCCAGAGATGCACCTCTGGAAGAAGCAGGCCTGATTGTTCCTCCCTTATTTCCATATTTCCTCCATAGGTGTGCCCTGCCTGAGTGGCCTTCGAGATGCCACCTATAGTTGACTTACACAGTGACCTGTGGGGTTTTGCCTGCTAGAACTCCAGTCAATGTAGTCCACAGATAACAGAGAGCCTCCACAGGTAGTTTCTGAACAATGGGTCACCTTGAATGCATAGCCAATTTTGGGAACAAAAGTTGTGCACAGAAATTTAAGCAATTCAAAAGTTAGATAAAAGAACAATCATGCTGTGAGACTACAATGAGGGGAACTGCTTTTTTTGCCCCATCTACTTATCTAGCTGTAAATTCCCCAGAACTCGTGGAATTGATATTCTAGAAGTGTCAACTAGAACACAAGACAAAAACATTTTCTCAATAGTATGCACCTCGGCTGGCCACTTTCTACGAAAAGAGTGCACATTGCAAGTACTAGATTTGGAACTTTAAAAACAACAACAACAAATTACCTTTCCACACTTTGTGACTACATAATAATAAAACACCCTAGGAGGTTGCATATTTGCTTTTGAAGTTGCCCTATTTCTTTCTCTTTACAGTTTATTTGGTGATGAACTGTTGGAGAGAAATGCTAATGATGGATGTGCTTGCTCTGTACTGGTGTTCCTTCCTTAGCACCCTCCCCTGCTTCTTTTGATCAAAGAGCAAACCAAATCTCAAGGGAGGAAAGAGGAGCAGCACACAGCTGCCACTGGTCTCTCCCAGGACCCCCACTTACAAGCTTCTTAATCAAAAGGAGGAAGAGTTCCTCAGGGTCTCTTCATGTTATTGATGCAGGAGATAGCGATCCCACAAGAGTCCAGGATGGAAGGTGTAGGGAGGGAATAGAGTTCAGGAATTGAAAAGATCTAAAACTGAGGCAGCACTATAGGGTTAAAAGTTGGTGACACTTAACAGAAAGGCACTACATGTTCTATGCTTAAGATAAATAACAGGGACAGGAGTATAAGGTCAAGGCTTAAGTTGGAGACAGTTAAAAGAAAAGCACCGCATGCTTTATGCTGAAGATGAATGGTAAAATGTCTCCCCAACCAAATCCATTGTTCAAGACAGACAACAAGAAAACATCAAAACCCAGGAAAGCAGGTCTGATCACAAACCTTTGACCTGAAGTAACTGGACCCTCATTTTAATACATTTTCATGTTAAAAGATACATACAGGTTATGTTACTAACACAATTTTAGGCAATTTTGAACCAAGCAAGCATTTTGACTAAGTGCAAATTGGCAAAGAGGAGCAAAAAGAGATTGCCTCATATCTTATGAATATATTAATATCTAGCTCTGGAAAAGGTACATAGGCTGTTGACTTCTTGACCTCCTGGCTACTCTGCCTATGGGACAGACACCTTGCAATAAGCAATGCAATAAATGACTCTAACCCTCTCTTTTCAAACCATCTTTGATTTCTGTCCTGCATGAGTTGAAGGACCCACTGAGCTGGTGACAAAACTTCTCCATGGCTTATTTTGTTAATACATCAGAGTGAAAATTTTGCAAGCCCTCCTTTGCGGATACCTGAGCTCTTCTCATCCTTCCGTGGCTCTTCCCAGCATCTCTCACCACCTGTGTAAAGCTCATGTATCTTTTTTTTCCTCAGAGAATCCCATCAGCCCACAGATCAGGGATGCCCGTGTCTTCTGCTTACTCAGCTCTGGTTCATTTGTGGACTCTCATTCCTCCCTGACAACTGGTGCTCTTCTATCTTTTATTCAAACTCTACAGGAGAGAGAATCTGACTAACCCAGTTTTGACACCAGTAATCCTCTGGGTTTCACACAGGGCCACTTGCCAGTCTGTAGATTCCCTGCCTAGACCTTAGCAGGGACGTGGGGTCTCCCCTAGAAGAGGACCTTTAGTGAGGTCCCTGCTATGGGCGGCACTTCAACTATAGTAGAGCCTGTATATCATTGGCCTGAGAACAACTGCCACCTATTATCTGTCTGCCATTTTGTAAAAAAAAAAAGTAAAACCAAACCTTTGCTCAAGGCTGTGAATACTAAAATTTGCTGAAGGAAGTGGTGGAAGCTGCATTACTTAAATCCTTTCAAAATTGTCTGAATAAAGCACTTCACTCAGACACAGGGAGAATAGATGGGCACTGACCCTGTAGAGCATCCATGAGATGACCCCAGAGCTATTCTCTTGCATCTGGTTTCTAAGAAGGAGAAAGGCTGGAGCTGAACCATTGAAACAAAAACGTTAAGTTCACACCCCTGCCACCCCAAGCCCTTTAATCTTTACTTGGGTTCTGATTCCCAACCATTTCCACCAGAGAAGTTTTAAAAGCATCCACACATAATGTCATCCCCAAATATGGTAAAATCATCTTCTTCTTTTAAAAGCAAGACCTCATTTCAAAAAGGTTTTTGTGTTTCCATTTCTTCTTCCATAATTACTACATATGTCATCAGGAATAGACCTGAATAATTCTCCCAGTTCCCTCTGGTGCTTCCGCCTTATGGCTGTTGATATAGTAAAATGTTCCCTTGCATGGCTCTGGCAGCGCCTGTTAGGAAGTAAGTCTTGTTTGCTCTTCGGGATCCAAACAATTACATAGCAGCTTCTCAGGCAACAGCTTGCGTCCAGAAAAGTAGCAGCGAAAGGAAAATGGGCATCTTTTGCAGGAGGTATAGCTCTGCTTTCTTTTCTCCTTTCATTCATTCTTACCAAAAAAAAAAAAAAAAAAAAAAAAAAAAAAAAAAAAAAAAAAAAAAAAAAGCAGATAAGGAGGTATTATTTATTGAGAAGGAAGTGTGTGCATTAGCTACCATGGTAACTTAGGTTACTATTGGCACTGTCCAGGCCAATTAAGGCCCTTTCATAATGCTCATGTTCTTTCTCTGGCTTGAGAAAGCCACTCAAGTCAGAGACAGATAAGTATCTTACAAGCACTAAGCACCAGGCTTCGTATGTCCCTCTATTGACTTTGCTGGAAACCTTACTGTGAACAATGGAGTTGCATTTACTCCCAAGTCTCTGGAAGGAGACTAGGACTAGGGCCAGGGCAGGGAGAGTCTGCCTTTACCAGGGGTTAGCTTTGCCACTGTAACCATCTGTACCTGCTTCCTATTTGCTCTGCCGTCAGACTCTAGGCCTCCCTTGTTCGGTTTTATGGATATCTCCTTTCCTAGGGCTCTTTGCCCAGACCCATAGTCCCATATCTCTTTGGTGCTAGACAGATCCCACTGCTTCTGCTATTCCTCTACCTATCCATTTATTACCCATTGCATACCAGGTGCTGTCTTTGGTTCAGGGATACTGAGATAAATGGGATATAGTTTTTGTCCCTAAGGAACTTACAGCTTAATGGGAAAGGCAGACAAACAAAAAAGGCCAGTGATTTTATATATGGACATATAAAATTCATATGATATGGAAGATTCACAGTAAAACATTCCATTCCCACTTGTGCAGATTCCCAGTTCTCCTCACCACTAACTTCAACAAATTAATTGAAATTCTCCCAGGAATATGTGCATATGCATGCCTCATGTGTCTGGGCTGGGTGGACATACAATAGATGCCATCTGGACATGGGGACTCAGCTTGAAGTGGTGAGTGTACTGAGTCACTCTAGAGGGTCCCTGTGGAGCTATGCCCCAGTCCAGTTATTCCCCAGTCCAGTGATTCCCCAGTCTGGGTATGCTAGAAAACACTTTCATTCTTTTAAATTCCCATTTATGCACCTGTTGTTTAACCCTCCTCGGTTACTATTTATTTATGATGGGTACCAATCTCTAATTGCCTACTCATCTCGATACTGTTTCTTTAGCCACTCCTATAGAGTTTACACATGGCTTTTTAAAACTTGCATTCCAAAACCTATATGAGTTATTTCCATGACTTCTTTGGGCAGGCCTAACCCCATCATTTCACACTTTTTGAGCCACGATGGGTGTTGACCATAATGTAAAGTAAAGGGCAGGAAGAAAGACGACATCAGATTAAAAGTGTAGTCATATAACTCAGGGGAGTGGAGCTGAGTAGTGATGGCTGACAGCATACAGAAAATACACACTCATAGAGGATTTCTAGCAGAGAAAAACTTATACCTGTTCAATGCTTATATTCCTCCAGTATGCTCCAGGACATCTACCCTGGCTGTATATTTCTTATTACTTGGTGTCCATGCCAAACAAATTGAAAATGATTTCAGTTGTTGATAGTGTCAACACAAGTAAGTACTCATGGGACAACTTTAAATGAAGAGTGCCTGTATTTTATATATAATCAAGCTTATATATTATCTTACAATTTTTTTTTAAATATCTTTATTTTTATTTATTTTATGTGGTGCTGAGGATCGAACCCAGTGCCTCACGCATGCGAGGCAAGTGCTCTACCACTGAGCCACAGTCCCAGCCCCTATCTTACAATTTTAAAAGCATTTCCTGAACCACTTAAACCTTTCCTTGGGAGTATCTCACTGGTGACATCCTTGGGCTAAAGCACTGAGGACAAGCAGGCAGGGCCTTGGGTTTTCCTCCTCCTGCTTTCTCTTCTTCAAAGCACCTGCTCTTTTTCCATTCGGTTTTGTTTTGTTTTTTAGAGTTTAACCTTTATTTTATTTGTTCTTATGTGGTGCAGAGGATTAGACCCACCCATGCTAGGCAAGCACTCTACCACTGTGCTACAACCCCAAACCTTCTATTGGATTTTGAGTAATATTTCTTTTGAAGAAAGTGCTCCATTAATTAGAAAGAAGATTGAAATCCTTTTTGAAAAAAAATTTTTTTAAATGGAATCCTATTTGGGTTTCATATTAAGTAAACAATTATAAAATTGGTGATATTTCAATGGAGCCACAGGGATGCATAGGAAAGGGCACCTAATCTATTCTTGGGAGTGTGGCAATTTTTAAGAGTTTCTATAAAAAGTGATTTCCGGGTGGGTATAGGATGGGGTGGGGCAGTTATGTACCTTCCAGGCAGAGGTAGCAGCATGTGCAAAGCCCCAGAAGTTAGACAAAATTTAACTCATTTAGAAAAGTTACAAGTCATTCAATATGGCTGGATAGTTAGGCGTAAGACAGGCCTAAAGAGGTGAGTTGAGGTCAAACCTATCGTCAGCACATTATGATTTGAATATGAATTGTCCCCAATAAGATCAGGTGAAATACGGCACAGGAATGTTCAGAGGTGAAATGATTAGATTATGAGAACTGTAGCTAATCAGTGGATTAATTTGAAAGTACTACTCTACTGAGCAGTAACTGTAGGCAGGTAGGGTGTGGCTAGAGGAAGTAGGTCACTGGGGGTGTGTTCTTGGGGACTATACACCCTGTCCCTGGCTCCTTGTGCTCCCTTTCCCTCCTCCCTTTCTGCATCTCAGCCTCCATGAACTGACAGCTTCTTCCACCATTCCCTTCTGCCATGAGGTTCTGCCTCACCTCAGGCCCATAATGATGGAGTTGATTGTTCATGGACTGAACTTTGAAGTTGTGAGCCCAAAATAAATGTTTCCTCCTCTAAGTTGTTCTTGTCAGGTATTTTGGTCACAGTGACAAATAACTGACTCTTGCATTGCCTATTCCCCTTTGTCAGGGTCGTGCCCTTTCATCATTGCTCTGGATCTAGTCCTGCTTCCCAAGCTCTTGAACTTCAAACCCATGGAGGGTACCACATGTTCCTTCCAGTCCATGCAGCATTGCTAAACTTTAACCCCAATCACTTTCTCAGAACACTCTTCCCACATGACCCAGCCTGAGAGACTGGAGGTTGAATTCAGATCGCTTACCTGACATGTGCTTTATTGCAGGCCACATTTACTTATCAATTTTCCAGATTGCTGAGCTCCATGAAACTGAGGTCTAACTTGTTTAAATCAAGTGCTGAAGTTCTACCAGAATTGGAAATGCCAGGAATTCCTTCCCCTCATGGGCTGTTGAGTGACCATGATGGCTGCCGGCAAGGGAGGCACTAGTTCGTCAAGATCTTGGAGCCCAGTTCAGAGTCTATAAGGAGCTATCTTTGCTGGTGGAGAAATCAAGTCCCTTTCTACTTATTATGGTCTTCAAATTGTTGATTGTATCAAAGCAAGTTTTGTGTACAGGAAACAACCACTTCCCTTCTCCTTTAGAGAACCTAAAAAATTTGATCTTAGATAAGGCCATAAATAATTACATAAACAATTACTCAGCTTTTGCTTTTTTTTCCCCTTTTAATCCTATAATGGTACTTTAGCAATAACATCAACACTACTATTTCCCTTCAGTTTCCACAGTGAATAAAAATAGGAAGAAAGCTTAAATATTATAAGTCTTTGGTTTTGGGGACGTTCATTAATTGTGAGAAGACACTGTTATTGATTCATTGCTGGCTCCTAATTTGCTAACTATACAGGACTATGCAACTGACTGCAAAGTTTACGCCCAAGCACAGAATGTGACCATTTTGTAGTATGTCACTGGGTTCATACATTTTCCAGCCAAATGAATCCTTAGATTAAAACCATGTTTTCAGATATGAACTGTAGCTCCCATATGTAGTTT
Source organism: Geosciurus inauris (assembly GCA_004024805.1). Taxonomy (NCBI): domain Eukaryota; kingdom Metazoa; phylum Chordata; class Mammalia; order Rodentia; family Sciuridae; genus Geosciurus; species Geosciurus inauris. The sequence continues at coordinate 1,597 of PVHX01009220.1, read as the reverse complement.
TGAGTATTTAAATTGAAACTTCTCCCTAGTCATAAGATGTTCAAAACTTGGCCATTCTCTAGGCAGAGGTGGGCTTTCTAATACACTGTTATCTGGGATAAACAGTGATGGGAATTCTCCATAAATGTCAAATTGGCTTATCATAATGTCACTTTTCTATGGAAAATTAGGAATAAAAATACAACCCATCAATGTGAGCAAAAAGTAGTTGACAAGTACACAGTGATAGATTTAGACATCCAGGGTTTGGAAATATTCTGGATAAAAAAGGGAGGGGGATCATTTCACCATTGTGAATAAGACTATCATTAACATGAAAAAAAAATGTCCTGGATTTGAAATTTCTTCAGCAGTTGGTTTAATATTGAGCATGAGCAGTATATGCATTTGTGATATTTTATAATCACAACAATACATGCTTATAATTTTAATTTTTAATGCTATAAGGTATGATATGTATAGTAAAGCTTATTGTACAAAATTATCAAGGCAGAAAGCTTCATTTGATGCTATAAAGCAGTTGTATAATTGTACCTTTTATTTGGTTATGCCTATTTGCCTCAAAGTAGTAGATTTGATAGTATAAATACCATCTCTATGCTTCCCTAGAATGCTTTTTTCATTCATTCACTCACTCTATTATTCATTTGTTCTACCTAATAACAGTTGGGCACCTACTTACAAAGAACTAAGCCACTCTGTAAGGCAGGAGGAATCCAAGATTAGTAAAGGGGTCTTTGCCCTCCCAGAGGAAAAAATCCAGTGGAGTAGAATGTTTGGTGTGCTCTGACACAAGTGTGAATAGGGTTCAGAGGAGGAACAGGGGGAGGGGGTTGGGTTTAGGTCTCTACCTTGTCTACCAGGTCTTAAAAGATGAGAAGATGTTCTCAGAAGAAGATATACAGCCAATAAAACAAATATATGAAAAAATGTTCAACATCTCTAGTAATTAGAGAGATGCAAACCAAAACTAAGATTTCATCTCACTCCAGTCAGAATGGCAGTTACCAAGAATACAAACAACAATAAGTGTTGGAGAGGATGTGAGGGAAAGGCACACTCTTACATTGCTGGTGGAACTGCAAATTGGTGCAACCACTCTGGAAAGCAGTATGGAGATTCCCTAGAAAACTTGGAATGGAACCACTATTTGACCCAGCTATCCCACTCTTTAGCATATACTCAAAGGACTTAAAATCATCATACTACAGTGCTGCAGCCACTTTAATGTTTATAGCAGCTCAATTCACAATAGCTAAACTGTGGAACCAACCTAGATGCCCCTCAATAGATGAATGGATAAAGAAACTGTGATATATATATATACACACACACACACATACATACATATATATACATATACATACACAATAGAATATTACTCAGCATTAAAAGAGAATAAAATTATGGCATTTGCAGGTAAATGGATGGAGTTGGAGAATATCATGCTAAGCGAAGTAAGCCAATACCAAAAAACCAAAGGTCAAATGTTTTTTCTGATTAGTGGATGCTGATCCATAATGGGGGGGGGGGCATGGGAAGGATGGAGGAACTTTGGATTAGGCAAAGGGGAGAGTGGAGAGGGGAGGAGGCATGG